>JAHWFO010003124.1:5605250-5695348 GCA_023313115.1 Rhysida immarginata
CTAAGTCCAATGGAAACGGTCCACAAAGGGGTGAGCGATTCTAGAAGGAAGAACGCTACCATTAATTAAGGCAGACGTTAACGTTAAATGGAACGAGTCGATTTCTAGACGAGGTGAAAATAATCTTAAATAATGCACAAACTGTACACTTTTTAGATCATTGTCTCTTTTATTGAAAATCTCTTCCTTCTAGAATCGCTCACCCCTTTGTGGACCGTTTCCATTGGACTTAGCAATTTTCAGTGGCGAGTTTTTTTGGCCCACCCTGTATAAAATCAGCGATGGACTATGTCACAACAAACAAACGTATGGAGAGAGATGTGTGTCAAAAATCTAACAATGACGATTATACGTATGCGGCAAAATAAACAGTACTGAAAAGCGCATGTATAATAAACGTTTCATAATTTCAGTACTGTTTATTTTGCCGCATACTGTACAATCGGGTGGGTTATTTCTAGTTCGTCATGTAATTTGAAAAACTTGATAATGTTTTCAGGGCGATTTCTTCCAGTATCAAAACACAAGAGCATTCCTAATGGGCTTTATTTAGCTATTTAAAAGCAACGTATAAATTCGTTTAAAATATTTACTTAGACAACAAGTTTGATGTACACTTAAGATTATATTTACTTTGATAATAATTATGCAGGCAAACAACATTTATCATTCGCCCGAAAAAGCAACAAAGCAAACTCATTATTTATGATAAAGTGACCAAATTAAAACGTTATATGAATTTAATGAATTAATCAATAATTTCAGTTATTGCGGTGAAATGTGTTTAGGAAAAGGCTAAATATTCAACCTCGATAAGCATCTGAAGAATTCAAATCATTTTAATATTTTAAATGCATTTTAAGTGCACATTCTCATACCCTACTTTGGTTTATGAATAAAAATTTGAAGGGTCCTAACAAAATATCGATGAATCAAACAGAGCTGAATGAATGATTCATAAGCCTTTTAAGTAGAAACTCAAATCTATCGCTTCTGCTTTTAAAGAATAAGAGGAAAGAGGAGAGGCCGACATTTTCGAAAGGTTCCAGAAATTTCACATTAAGGCCAAAAAAGGAAACTTTGCAAGATTATACTTTCACCCCTCCGGAATTACTGCATTTCCTTCATCCTCGCCATCCACTCACGCTTCTTTTCTCTTTTCTGATAAATTCTGATAAAAGTAATCAAACCAAGTTGATGAGTTTTTTAACCCCGTTCCAATAGAGATTCGCAGCCCAACGCACAGATAACAAGCAATCTTTACGATACTCAAAGAAGATTAGAAAGTTCTTCCTTCCAAAGAACCAGCCAACCAACCAACCAATCCTTACACCCCTATCTACCCCGACCAATTTCTCCACTCCCTCTTTTCTCCTCACAGCCTCTCCTTTTTTCCCCTTTTATTTTTTCTTATTATTAGCAATATTATTATTCCTTGCCACGAAAGAAGATCATCATCTCCTCCAAACTCAATTTCTTGTTCTCTAACTTGATTTTCGATGCTAAAAATGAAGTTTAGATAAAGTTTATAATTAAATTTTATAACCTCTAGGAGAGGAAAAATATGACCAACAAGTAATTGAAATTTTAAGTAAATGCAACGCAAAGTGCGTTCAATACCTGACAAACAAGTCTCATTTTCAAGGGAATGAAACTGTGATTTATGATGTACATCTTTAGTGGGGGAAAAACTGAAACAACCCTTCTTACTCAATAACTGATACCCATTATAAAAAATCGTGATGCGAAAAATTAACGGGGAAAAAAGTCAATTTATTTAAGGGATACTCGGAAGGTTGAACTATTTTTATGTTGCTACGGATGAAGACCTTCGTTAATTATTTTCTTCTTCTAGACCCATGTTTTTCATCCCAGCAAAACTAATCAGATTGCAGAGATTATAATTCATATAATAATAATCTGGTTCACCGTTTATTTGGATTTGTTAACTTCTAATAATCTTTTTGATGCAATGATTGCTTTTTCCCTCTTCTTAGAATCATTTCGAACCTCGAAATGTAATAAAAAAAAACGTGGTTCATGTTACCTACAGCAAATTCTCTGCCAAAACGAAGAAAGGGAGAAATCGAGTAACTTGCGCTGGTTTTTTTTTGTTTTTTTTTTTGGCCTAAATATTTTTTTAATTGTCAAATAAAGAAGATGACAAAAAAGACGAATTAAAAAAGGAAAATAATTTGTGGAATTGCTCTATTATTTTCTCATTAAAACTTGCGTTTTTTAATAGGAAAAAGAACAAGGAAAAAATCTATAAATTTCGATGTAATTAAAAAAAACAACGGAAAAAAATAAACGAAAATAAAAAAAATTTGCTAACTTAATAATAACGTAAAATAAAAATAAAAATTGATAGTTTTTTTTTGGGTTCACTTAAAAGCAAGGAGCAAATATTTCAAAGAAGAATTTCATTTCTGTTTGATTTTCAGATAGGGTCCCCTAACGTGTTGAAAAATCGCAAAACTATTTTACCCGCGAAAAAAACTCACGGGAACAACAACTTTGCATTAGACAAATTTTAATAATTGAAATACCCAATTTAGATTTAATTTTAATTTAAAATAAGAGTTTGGTAGTTTGAAGTGCTATGAAAGTAATGTCGTCTCTCGGCGCTCAAAGAAAATTTATTACAATACACTAAATTCACTTCAACTGGTTGCATGCACATGTAATTATATTGTTACGAGCATTTCTCCCGTTAAAAAAAATCACGGCCCCTAAAGAGAATTAATATGCACTAAATTCGAGTGGCACTCACTCTTAATGTTTATACAGGGAAAGTCAAAATGATGGACCCGATTTCAGAATTTTACTCTGTGAAATCTAATGAACCATATGGTATTGTGAGACATGTTCTATGAAAGATAAACGTTCAGTGTTCTAAGTGAGCGCCTTGCGTAACCCGACACACATCAACTCGATGGCCTATCTCCTGCCAAACTTTTCGTAGAATGTCGCGATCAATATCAATAAACTGAATAATTAGTCGAATAACTCTTGTCTTTCATGCAAACAGATCAAACGGTACAGTGTAATCTATTCGTCGTCTTTTCAATGACTCAAAAACCGGAATTCAAGCTGATTCATGAACGTATTTTAGTTCTGTCCATCCGCTTTTCAATTGTCCACAAAAAGATTTTCGTTTATGTCCGTTTCGTTTCCAACGAAAGACCGAGCAATTCTTCAACAAAGCTCAGCTCCCCCCCCCCAAAAAAAAACCCCTAACTCCTCGCGTCGGAGCAACAATATCCATAGCTCATGGTAAACTTCAAAAACGCAATCCCTGCAAATCTTCATTATTGCCGGGTAGAAACCACAGACGCGCGTCACTGCAAAGCTCCTGACAACACAGTCAAGTAGACAAAACAATCATATTGGTGTCGTGAACACGCAATAACAACATTCGTCGTCACCTGAAGATGAGACACCTAGCAAAATTAAAAGGATCTAACAATGCCCATCCAATATGGCTTCATTAAAGGTCATTTTTATAAAATCAAAAATTCTGAGCCATGAAGAAATTAAGACAGAAAATAGTCATTAAACGTTTCAAGTTTAGAAGGGGGAAGGAAGGAGGTGGACCGGAACGTTAAATAGTTTCCGTTCAACGCGGTTTGAGGTACAATCCATCAACGGAAGTTTGTAACCAACCAGACGGCGCTGTGTTGCCCTGAAGATTTGTTTACGTGTGTCATATGTGTGCATTTGTGGTCAGTCTGTCTTCAACTTTTGTAGTAGTGAGTTAAATGAAAGGTGTTCCTTTTAACCGTGCAGGATACCCATTTCGTGAACAGGCAGATATGATTTTCAAATACGGTAGTGCGAATGGAATGGACGCGAGGCTGCAAGGCTGTATTAAATCGCGTTTCCAGACCGAAGGCAGTCGAGTCATCCTTAATGTGGGGCCGCCTAAAACAACTGAAGGGGTGCATGGAAGAAGGAGGCAACTAGAAAACTGACGATTTTGAGATATAAAAGATCAAAGTTTTCCATCTCAGTGAGTATTTTATGGCAGATATCTCCTTCTACCACACAGTGTCTCCACAAAGTTTGAAGAAAGACCTTCGGCTTATGGGGCAAATGATACAACAACTATAAATAACTTTCATCATTAAATAATAATGATTATAAACTGGAGATGCTCTCCAAGCATAGGTAATGAATTTTCGATTGAAAAATGGAAGGAAATATTCTGAGACCTGGATTCGAACCAGGAACCTCGACTAACATGGCCGACGCCTCTACCAATTGGGCTATCGCAGACACCACGGACAGCCCAGCTGTCTCAAGGTGTCTTAAAGACAACCAAGTTGTCACGGTAGAAAGCCCAATGGGAGACGGGAACCTGGCCCGCAGATCGAGAATTTCTCCACTCCAAACCATCAGAAATTTGAGGAACTCACAAGTGTCTGCGATAGCCTAAATTGGTAGAGGCGTCGGCCATGTTAGTCGAGGTTCCTGGTTCGAATCCAGGTCGCAGAATATTTCCTTCCATTTTTCAATCGAAAAAACTTTCATCATGACAAAAAGTCAGTTTCCGGAAAATTGTTGGTTACCCCTTCTTCCATGAAGCCCTTCAATTGATTTATGCAGCTGACATTCCTAATGCAGAGATGCTTCAAAGGGAAGCCTGCGAAACCATTCGGCACCGTCTGGGAGTATTTGAACGAGTGCAACAATTTTTTTTTGCAGATTGCATGCGTATCGTTCTTCGTAGAAGCACGTGTAGGACATTTTGAACATTTTTTATGATTTTTCTGAAATGAGGTATAACAAATTCTTTCATTAATACCTCAAAAACTAAGGATTTTCGGACATATTTATATGGACTATGTTGTTTGTTTTGGTGTGAGGAACTCACCCTGAAAGTTGTAAACGTATTTTTGATACATCCTGTATTGGTGACCAAACCAGAAATGGCTAACATCTGCCGGCCAAAAACATCAATCACTCGAAAATAGGATAAATAATGTGCCGATACAGTCATGTCTGTAAAGCAAGCATGAGCATTACACTATATTAATTAGATATTTATATTAAATATTTTATGAAAAGCACATCCCTTATCTATATTGTATTTATAGCCTTTTTTTACATATTTTTCCTAACCGTATACGCGTTTAATACTTAATATTACATTTCATATTAATGCTGTTTCAATAGATTTTTTAAATTTAAATAATTTAATTATTTAATGTTAATATTGCATTTAGCGTAGAAACGGTAATTTAGTTGAGAAATTGTGTTTTACTTTAATATTTCTTGCTTTGTAATTTTTATTACTTCATGTGGTGCTTCAAGACATAATTCCCGTATCTTTGAGGCACAATTCCATATTTCATATATTCTTAATATTATATTTAATGTTAATAGAGTTTTAATACTTTATTTTTAATTTTAATAATTTAATATTACATTTAGCGTTAACATTGAAATGGTAAAAATTGAAAAATTGCGTTAACCTGTAATAGTTTTGCTTAGTAATTTTTATTATTTCATGAAGTGCTTCGAGGCATAATTCCCATACTTTTGAGGCACTATTCCATATATATTCCATATTTCATATATATCATTAGAATTTCATTTTAACGCATCATCACGTATTCATTTTACCGCATGTTTGACTCTGAGAATTTTTTCGTCCTCAGAAACACATCGGACTTTTTCTCCAACATAATTTTTCACAGCCAAGAAGCTTAGTCCATCCATTTCTCACCAAAAATAACAAAAAATTGTCTTTTTTAGAGGTATATTTTGCCAGTAAACATGAATTTTTTACACTGAAATATTGTGGCAGCTATTTTATTACTAGTTTTCGAAGGACAGTGACACCATCTGCCGGTCAGTTGGTCGCAAAAACTTGAATAAAGATAAAAGTTTGGTGATGTGATATGCTACAACAGCATGCCATCTCTCGGCGCTCAAAGAAAATTTAAATTTCGAGTTGTTACATATACTCGTACTTATACAGGTTGATTCAGACTTTATGTTACAGAAGAATGCAGTAGATAGAGGGGACTAAAACAAATTTTTATTATTAAGCAATGTGTGTCCTATTTCGCACCGGTATGGCTCTACACTTGCTTCAGTTGCAGCAATCCTTCATGCAAGGATGGCTTGACTGATGACTGAGGTTATACTGACAAACAACAGACAATGACCAAAATCTCAAAATTTGTATATAAATACGCTTTCACTTTAGGGACCACTACGCTTCGCTTTAATGTGGTTTTTAAAGTTATAAAATAAATGATACAAACGAGCCCATACCATGACACCGTCGACCGTCATAGTGGTTAGTTTGTTAGATTTATGGGGGTATGTCATCTAAGTCATTTTGCGCCTTGCGGTTAATGATCCTGAGAATTCCTTATGACTATTATCTTTTATGCATTCCGGAGACAAGCACAGACATCCATGTCCACGACGGAATTCGAACCCGTAACCGACGGATTCGAGAACTGGAAGCCTACGCCTTAGCGCTCTCGGCCATCGGACCGGGCGAATTGACATTGGACACCACCATAAAGCATTCTCCAGATATAACCATACCCAAACCTGGCCATCTCTTTACACCGAGATTCGTCCCTCCATAAGACATGTTTCTTTATACCATAATCCAGTTTCGGTGAGGAGTACATCATTCTAAACTTTGCTCCTCATTGATTTTGCTGATGAGGCTCGTCCATGGTAATCTAGGATCCTCAGTTTCCGGGAATGGTGATTGTACTGGCGATACTTGGAAATGCCATTACGAAACTCTGTAGCAATTGCGATTTAAAATTCAGGTAAACTATCCCCTTCTGCTTGAGCGATTTCCTAAAATTTGATATCTGTCTTTCGTCATTTTAAATGCCAAAATTTTATTTGTTTACCTTTATTTAAAATCCTAGTTTATGAAGAAAATCGAGTATGTGTTTAGGATTTTATTTGTTTACCTCTTCCAATTGACGGATTAGGTCTAAAAGTCGATACAGATTTGCAATTTTGGGTGTAAGGACCACATATCAAATTTCATCCATCGTTGCGTATTTGAGTTATCGTGTTCATGCATACACATTTATTAAAAAAAATTTCTTTTCGGACACAGGATACAAAAAATTTCAGGAAACTAAGGAGCCTAGGTTACCATGGACGAGCCACATCAGCAGAATCAATGCGGAGCAAAGTTTAGAATAATGAACACCTCACCGAAACTGGATCAGGAACAATGGAAACATATGTCTTATGGAGGGACGAACCTCGGTATAAAGAGATGGCCAGGTTTGGGTCTGGCTATATCCGAAGAATGCTTCATGATGGTGTCCAATGTGAAGTTCGGCTGGTCCGGTGGCCAAGAGCGCTGAGACATAGGCTTCCCGTTCTCGAATCCGTCGGTCGAGGGTTTGAATTCCGCCGTGGACATGGATGTCTGTGCTTGTCTTCGGAATGCATAAAAGATAATATTTTATGGAATTCTCAGGATTATATAACATTTTAGCCACAAGGCGCAAAATTACTTAGATGACACATCCCGTAAACTAACAAACTAACCATTATGATGTGCGAGGGTGTCAAGGTATGGGCTTGTCTGTATCATTTATTTTATAACTTCAAAAACCGCATTAAATTGAAGCGTAGTGGTCCCTAAAGTGAAAGCGGATTTATATACAAATTTTGAGATTTTGTTAATCTAAAAAAATAACAGTCTTCCTCAAGTCCAATTATGCCCCGAATATTAATTCAACTATTTGTTATCTAATAAATAGCGAAAAATAGCAAAGAAAATTCCACGGCCTGGATTCGAACCAGGGACCTCTGGGTATACGCCCCAACGCTCTAATCACTAAGCTACCGCGGACATGGAAGCTGACGCTATCATTCTTTGAATAATATTCGCCATTTAATAGTAAAGATAGTCCTGGCTTGCGAACAAGGAGCCAAGCTTTAACCTATGCTCATAGGGCATGTTTGATAGCGTCAGCTTCCATGTCCGCGGTAGCTTAGTGGTTAGAGCGTTGGGGCGTATACCCAGAGGTCCCTGGTTCGAATCCAGGGCGTGGAATTTTATTTGCTATTTTTCGCTATTTATTAATTAATATCGGAGGTAATGGCGTGAAAAAATCCTCCAATGACCTTTTTTCAAATTATTATTTGTTATCTGTCTGATTCAACATTTCATCACTGTCATGTACTGCTTAGACCTCACAGTGCGCTGTAATCTTATTATCATATACAAATATCTAAATAATCCGACCACAGATATAAATGAACCTCATAATCTGTGGCTCTTGCAAACGGTTTCACAAAAGCGCAGTTCTTCTTTTTCGTTTCTTTTGCCTTCCGGTTTCAGATTACAAATCTTGCTTGATTTATGTTTGCAAGCTGTCAACTTCTCCGCGAAAGATAAAATCGGCGAAATGAAACACTCAGTAAATGCCAAGATAATATACAATTAAAAGATCACGAATGGGAGATAAAACCAACTTTATTAGGGTTTCCTAGGTGCTCGTGGCTAAATCATTGCATCTAACTGCAGCAATCGCAATGGAAAGGATAGCACCTTGGGGCCCAAAAGAGAATGCTCTACAAAACGATTGAAAGACCCATCTCATTTAATCATAAAAATTTTAATGGACGTACTAAAGCAGGAAGAAACATACTTGATTTCATACATATAATGTCACCTTTTTAGATTATTCTCATAAAAGAGAGATCGGAATACAACGAGGAAGGAACAACGAGAAGGAAAGTCGGTGTAATTTATTTGATCGTCAATAAAGTAATCACATTATGGATTTAGTATTGTGAACATTTCATATTGGCGCCTTTCTTTTTTTTTTTAATAAAATAGAAGTTAAAGATGGAAAAACTTTCTGAAATTTTATTCAATTATTAAAACTTTAGATAACTTTACAATTACGATCCCGAATTAGAATTGTTAATATGATGCCTTGATAGCCGATCTAGTGCGATTTCCTAAATATTAAAACTTTCCAAAGATAAGAATTATCAACACTGTATTCCGCAACAAGGCTTTCGTGAAGCGTTGAATCCAAAATGGGAATTCAGAAATTCAAATACCATAACAATAAAAGTTTAAAACGAGCGTAATTAAGAAGATATTGGAAAAATTTTTCATAAGACAGTTTTGGATGTTTTTTTTAGGTTTCGACATTGTAGAACAATAAAAGAGAGCGGGAGAATGAAATATCAAATACCCTAGGCTGTGCTAAAATGGAGCCTGAAAGGGACGCGGTCAAGATAAGGCGAGAAAACGGGAGGAAAATGGGCCGAGCAAGGAGAGGCGGAAATAAAGAAATTCCAATGCGCACGTGGCATATTAGTATGGAACGCAAACAAAGAAACCGATAAAAGCTGAAAGGGAAGAAAAGGGAAAAGCCAGGAGGGAAATGAAACTGATCTCGAATTGAAATAAAGCAAACAGACGATAAGCTAGAAAAAGAAAGAATGAGAAAGAGAGAGAGAGAGAGAGACAAGCCAAACACAAGTGGAGACTCTCAACGACGGTTTTTCATCTCTGCATTTGAAGAAAGAGAAAGAAAAAAATCTCAAACACTAAAAATCGTCTCTTCTTCCTCAATTTAAAAGTGAATTCACATGAAAATTCAGAATCGACTTCACGATTACGGCGTTTACAATATCAATGGAAATTTTACTCCAAATACTAGATAAAAATATCTTCTTTATACTGAATACACCAAATAAAATACGTACGCGTATATATCATATAATAACTTAGTTTTAACTTATTTTCACTTCAAATTTTGCCTCGTATTTTTCCACTTTCCCTTAAATAATATATAAAGCTCCTGGAAAACAAAAAAAAAATCGAATCTTATTCGTTCAGATTAAGAGGAACAAGCAAAACAATTTTCCATTAGAATTTTTTTTTTCTTACTGAAGTTGGAGATAGGCGAGTTGAATAGCAACACAGCTCATTTCCTATGCAAGCTTTATTTGAAATGTTAATTCCTAGAAAGTATTCGAATGATTCGAAAAACATTTGCTGTTTTTTTTTAAATAAGGCTTTTAGATATTTTTGAACTTTTCCAAAATTTATTTTTAATATACGTGAACAAAAAATTCTATAAAATTATCAACCACATTTTACTACATCAAAAAGTCGTTTTTATTCTCCAGATAAAATATTCTTTCTAATGAGAAAAACGGGACTTTTATAAACATGATTTCAGAAGGTTTCAAAAACAAATTCAAAACATCATTAAATGTTAATATGATAAATTAAAATTTTATGATAATGAGGAGAAAATTCCAAATAAGACCAAGAAAAAAAATAATAAACTCGAATTTTTTACAGCATTAAAGATTTAGACACCAATTTTTATATTGTTATTAGAGAAGATAAAGGATATTGATTTTTTGGCAAGACCCATAAGCCATTAAAACTTCTTCCGCCCTCACTTTTCTCCACCTATGCAGAAGGAAAGGGAGAAAACATCGTTTTCGGAAAATAAGAGCTAGTCTAAACAACATTCAATAGAGAATTAAAGTTTAAATATACATACAAATTGCTTCAAAAAGTTCCCAGATATGCTGTGAAATTGAGATAGTGTGTGTGAGCGAGCGAGGCTTCCCCGCATTGTTTACCATTCGCAGATCACGGTATGCTGCGGTATACCAAACTGATTTCGCTACGTAAAATGTCAGTTATGGAACAAGGTTTGAATATCAAAGATGACCATCGGAGTGGCCGTTTATCAACTTCAATCAATCCATCCGCAATGAATCTTGTGTGCAACATCGTGCAAGAAGACAGACGCCAAAGTGTAGAGACAAAAGCTACTGCGATATCCGCACTTCCCACCGTTCCGCAAACTGGCTTCGCAGAGTGTTTCCAAGCATTATAGCATTATACAGATTTTGGCAGAGGTGTGTTACTGCCCAAGGACAGTATTTTGATGGAAATTTTGTTTAAATGTTGGCAATTTTTTTGTGTGCAGAAATAAAAATTAATTACAGGAACCAATTAATTAATCTATCAATTCATTACCACTTACAAAAGAAAAAATTTTTAACACACGAAGGAGAATCGAAAAGTAACGCACAACAATTTTTTTACGGAATGTTCAAAGCTGGCAAACTGATTCTTTGAATCTTTCGCTAAAGACAGCAATGGCTTGATCAGATGTCGCCGTAGTGGAAGGACCGATAACTGCTGAGTAAAGAAGGTGCTTTTGCTAACATCGTCAATTTGCATCTGTCTCTTGTTCCCCATACAGGGACTTACCACGTCGGCCTACGGCCATACTGGCCCCGGATGGACGATTGTAACGTTTTTTGGAATAGTTTTTAACCAAAATAAATAAATAAGAACAGCGAGAAGTAGTCCGTTTTATGTGGGCCAAACGAAAATATGGGAGTGAAATCCACTGGGAAACGTAGGAGAGTATGGTGCTGATTGGCTGGACTACATCAGGGCCGTGAAAAATTGATGAATTTGGCTGGGAGGTGATCAAATATCCACCCTACAGTCCAGACCATCTGACTATCATCTCTTCGGATCAATGAAGAAATTCCTAGGAGGCCAACGCTTTGGCTCAGATAAAGAGGTAAATTCAGCCGGGAGCAGGTGGCTATACAACCAGAAAACAAAAAGTGTCGAGAGACTTGGTGCATATGTCGAAAAATAGGTAAACCTACAGCTTTCTTGTCTATTGTTTCATTTTTGCTAATAATTAATTGGATTGTTAATAAAAGTTTGTATTATTCCGTGTCGAACTTGGCTGCGAAAAAAGGGTCATAGCATTTAGCGACAAAAAGGCATCCCGTACAAGAAGTAGCTACCTTTACCGGACTATCAAAGCGCACAGTCATCCGTGAGTTCAAGAAATGGTCCACAGGCATGTCGGGTGGCCATAAGCGTCGAAACTGTGGCCGGAAGTCAGTGCTGACTGAACAGGACCAAAGACGAAGCTCGCGTCTGGTCACGGCCAACCGCTTTCAAACCAAGCAGGAACTGCTGCAGAAAGTCAACAATAGTCCCCATAGACAAATTTATGAAAGAACCTTAAAGAAGCAACTGTATAAAATGAACATCTGTGGATCCGGTTAACTCGCAAACATCCAACGCTCACTCCAGCTCACAAGAAAGCTCGTGTACATTGGTGCAAGAGTGATATCAGAGCGGGATTGTAGATGACTGGAAACGCGTCATTTGGTCGGATAAATCAAAGTTTTGTCTTTATTCGAATGACGCTCGACGTCGTGTGCATAGAAGAAGCAATGAAGCCTTTCACTCTGATTCTGTCCAAGGTGTGGTGCAGGCGGATGGTATGCCCTGTCTTAAATAATATTAAAGAGGCCAGTCTTGTTCAAGATTATTAAAATTAGGGGAAAAAAAGTTCACTGTCTTACAATAAAAAGTCTTCTCTACTATTTGAAACCCCCTCCTCCCACACACTTTTTAGTTAATGGCGCTTTAGAATACATTCGTATTCGTAAATCTGCCGCAGAGCAATCGTCTATATTTACACATCGATTACAGTCAAATGGAAGCAATTTAGCTGAGACGCGACTGAAGAGAACCCTAAAGTAATCAAATTTCGCTCAAATTAGAGCCGGTTTACTCGTCTAAACAACAATAGCAATCGATTGCAGATAAAACTGATACTTTGATTAAACGCAAACTGAAAGAACGCTCTACTACGTTTTGCTCATTTCTCTTACGAAGGATACATTCTCCACTTTTTTTCTTTAAAAAAAGCTCTAAGATAGCATCATTTTAAAACCGTCTTTGCGGGAGAACTATCTAAACAATTTCTGAATCATTTTGTTGCTTATGTATCATAAAGATTTCTCTTTCTGTATCATAAAGTTTTATTAATTTAGATTATAATTTTCCATTCAATTTATTAAACGCACAAATGCAAACAAAATGATATCTTCACGTGTTAATACCATCACAATCGTTAATGCATAATGCTAAGAATATAACAAACGTGCTAATGAAACCAACAAAAGTTACTTGAGAATATTCCTCAAAACAGAAAATGTCGACTCTCTCACTGCTACCTTGTCATAGCAGCGAATTTGGCTCTATACAAAATAAAGATCATACCTGGATGTTCACCAAGAAACTCAGCTTTATTCAATTTATTCAATCTCTATGACATCAGAGATTTCTCGTGACGGTAAATGTGCATATAATTCAAGTACACGCAAATTCATATTAAAATTAAAAAAAACATACGATTGTATATACAATCAAAAAAATACTTGAAATTTTTTCATTTAAAAAACATGCGTAAAAGGTATAAACATCTTTTTTTTTTTTGCTGTAAGACGGGACCAATGTATCTAATAGTCAGTAGAATTTTGGCGGGATCTGTTAACCAGTTTGTTTACAGCTGTTGGCTTTGTTAATCAATCAAAAGTATGGTCTGCGATTTTTGAAATGGATAATAATATCGAACAACGAGTTTGCCTCAAATTTTGTGTTGGCAACGAAATTTTTTGTGCTGAAGCAAATTGGAAAAAGCCAGATATGTGGAAGAATAATTCTTGGATTTTGCACCACGATAATGCGCCATCCCAAACATCGACCCTTGTAGTTTTGAGCAAAAACTCAAAGAATGTCAACAACCAAGCACCGTATTCGCCAAATATGCTCCTGAGTGACTTTTTCCTGTTCCCCAAACTCAAATTATCACTCCGTGGAAGACGTTTTGAGTCCATAAAACAAACTCCCAGAAAGTGCTAAAGCCCATACCGGAAAATGCCTGTAAGAAGTGTATCGAATCAAACAGGGCATATTTGAAGGCGATGAAATAAATTAGGTGATTAAACAATATTTTCTGTTTCATTGAACATTCCCAGTATTTATTTGACTGAAGGTAAATGATAAAAATACTTTAATGCGGAATAAACTTACCTATGAAGTAACTGAGAAAGGGTAAATAAGACTGAAGTTGTGGTAGCTAATCAGTGAGAAATTCTTTTTTTTATATGACAGATTTCGAAGTGCTTTATCCTATTTTCTAAAAACTATTCAACCTTTTCTAAAATCCCAAGTGGCAGGGATTTAATTTTATTAAAATTTTCTCCGGTTAAAGAATTTATTTTAAAATGAATTATGCAAATCGACCAAAGAGACAGTTGCAAAGCGTAAAATTTATTTTACGAGGAAAAAAATGATCTTAAAAACTGGGTTCATCCGGCGTGTTTTTCCTTCGCCCACGAACCATTGCTGTTGCATGCAGATAAGCCTTGCGCCACCGAACTATGGAAATAGCTGGCAAAGGCAGAGAAGCAAAGGCGGGATGGGGTGGGCGCTGGATTCTCCCATTTTCCACGGCGGAAAAGAAACGGCTTTTGGTAGTTGGAAGGAGGAAAAGAGGAGGCGGAGGAGGAAGAGGAAGAAGACATACGGAAAAGGCAGATGGGGGGATAGGAAGTTGTTGGGGGAGCTAACCAAACCATTCCCACCTTCCTCCCCCATTTTGGTTCCAAGGGGGAAACTAACGGCAGTGTTGCTAATGGCTGTGATTAAACGGTCCTTCTAATTTTAGTGGCAATCTTCAAATCCTCGGAGAGGGAAACAGCGGCCGACGAACGCGACCACCGTGGACAATGACGGACATTCCGCGAGAAGAATGCCGACAGATAACGTGGGTAACACCTCATTCAAATTGCCCCGGATTCTCTTTTACTGTTTTACACCTCACACTTTATGACGCAGTTAATGCAAACAGTGCCAACAATGTCTGCTCACAACACCCACCATTATCACGCTCAATGCACAGGCGCAAATGAAGATTTATGGTTATCATTACAGCCTTGGGGACTCGGGAATAATTGTGAAAAACTTTTTTCCTCCTTTACCCTCGCTTTTCTTTCTTCATTTTAAGATATCAAGTGGAAGAGGGTGTTTGCCTTTAGTACTTCCTAAAGAGATAAACATCTAATGATCACCTGGCAATATAAACGATACGGAACAACAGAAATATACCGAATTTAATTAAATAGCGAAGATTTATGAAGGGGCTCGGAGATAAACAAAAGGTCCCTAATGAGATTTTGCATTGTATTATCCGCGTTAAAGTTAATAAATCAATTCTACGTTCCGGGTTATGGCAAATAAAAAACTATATTTTATTGGCTTCTATTATCCGGGGAAATGGCTTAATATATTTTAATCCTCTAACAATCTTAAGAGTAGCTGAAGTTAGTTTTTGAAAAACAATAGGAACTTCGACTTTATTCCCAGATCCTAAGCAAAAGATAAGACCTAATTGTAAAGTTTGGCGAAGATAAGAAAACCACGCTGAAAAGTTTGGCAAATTTATTTTCGAACCAGCTTCCTAAACGACCAAACCCATCGCCAGCATTTTAGCCATCTTTCTTCATTAAAATTCAAACCGTGATGGTGATTATTGGCCAACGTTAACAACATTCGAGAGCTTTTCTTATCTTTTGAATATCACTAGTGATGCTCGTTCACCACGCTCTAGTACATATTATCTATAAACGAACATGTATTCCAATCGCTCTTGTTTAATGTTTCTTTACTTCGCAAATCGACAACAATTTTCAATGTGCGAAGACAAACGATGTTATTCGAGACGCTTCAGCACGCTAGAAGCCATAATCACAGCAACGATTTTTTTATTTAGTTTCCAACTTCTCCATTCGAATCGTTCGTATTTCCTTTTTCTCTTTTTTTTTTATTTCTCTCCAAGAGAATCAATATCCAAAGTCGCCATTCCGCTCTTTCATTTTCGCATCGTAAAGCCATTGCTCGGCGGCGAGGAATTTTTGTGTCTGCACTAAAAACATCTTTGTCAACCAAATTTCGCAATCACAGATTGAAAAATATTCTTTCGACAAGCAGATTTTATTGCAATTAAGATACAATAAACAAAGGAACAGGATTTTCATTATCTCAAAAAATTTCAAACATGCAATAGCATGAGGATACACTCATCTTAAGATTTATTGATTTTCTCTATTTAATCAACAATAATTTCAACGGTAATTATTGTTAAAATTTGTTATTTCAAAATTCATCCTCATCTAAAAAATTACGATAGTCGACCAACAACAAATACTAAAGGATGGAAAGAAATTAATCCCCCAAGGAAATACCAGAACACCGAGTTCAAGGAAAGCAACCTCCCCCCCCCCCTTAAAAATGAAGTGGATAAAAAGGGAATAAAATGGGGGATAAAATGAGAGACAAAAATTGGAGGTTAAAATGTTGGAGATAAATTAAGGGATAGAAAACGAGAATCATAAATTGAGGTTTAAAAGAGTGAGATAAAAAGTGAGAGAAAAAGGAGTAAAAAGTAGGATAAAAATATCCCCTACTTTTTATTCTCCTTTTCTGAGAAAAAAGTTTATTTGCTCGAACGTAGCATTAAAAAAATCTAAAACAATGCTCTCTCCTTTCGTTACTCTCCATTCCCGATCGAATGGCATAATACGCGCCTTATAGCCCATTTCCTTTGAAAAATGCTAATAGTTTCCAAAGATCACAAGGTCGCTGAATTCATATGTTCGGACCGACCTGACAGGAACAATCCGGTCAAACCTACATAACAAATTTCATTCCTTTACATATCAATATACGGTCAGTACGTGAATTGGCTTTAATACGCAACATTAGCGTTGACAGTGCAAACACAATCATTCATGATACAGTAAATTGTAATTTAACTAGGACTTTGCCGGATGATTGCCTAAACATGTATCTGATGCTTAGAAAGCCACAAGATTGCTAATTTCGAATAGTTTGTAGGTTCGTTCGAAGTCAAGCATTACATGGTCGAAAATCTCGGGTTAAAAAGAATGAACACCCTTCCCCCGTCGATCGTACTTAGTCAAAATTTGACTGGTTTTCATCTCAGTTCCAAAAAATACTAGTGCTTGCTACATCTCAAGAGCCTCTTTTAATCTATACGTATAAATAGACATTTGTGTTTCTGTCTCTATTCATTTTCATGAAAGGCGTTTCTTTCAAAATCCCAACACCATCAATCACTTCGCATACACTCTTTTAATACTTTCAACGCTTGACGATCTTATCCATATTCAGTTCTGAACTTTCCTGAAACTGTCATTAGCAAATTTGTTTCGTGATATAAAACACTTGGCCAAAGTGGAGAATAAGTTCATGATTTAAAAGAAGGGATTGACGATTACTCCTGAATCGCAATTGCATTCAAAATGGATAACGCCCTTGCATGCTATTGTAACTTCACAGCAGTATCTCAAAGAGAAAATTGGAATGGCGAAGTATGACTTTACTTCGGCTATCTCAAAAGCATTATTTGAGAACATAAAAAGGGAGATAGAAAGAAAATTAATTTCAGTATACAGGGCATTTCACAACTATATGGTCAAACTTTTAGGGGAGGTAGTATGGAGGATTCTAAGTTCATATGAACATGGGTCCGAATTTGAACGCAAATTGAGATATGAACAGAAATAAAAATGCCGCCACCAAGATCAACAAGTTAATAACCCAGGTTCTTTAACGCCCAGAATAGTCTAATTTTAGAGGAATAATAGGTGCATAAAACAATGTACACCGTTAAATTTAATCGTATTCCAGTATGTAGTTTTTGAGTTACGCATTCAAAATCGTAACAGTGCTCACATGCGAGTACTAACCAGCACGTGTTACGACGTTGAATGCTCAACTCGGAAACTACTCGTTGGAACACGATCAAATTTTAACGGTTTACGCAGTTTTATGTACAGTTCATTCCAAAAGCGTTTTCACTTGCTTGGCAGGAGTCGAGCTAAGCGAAGTTGATCGGTTATAAAGTCTAGTAGTTTGAACGAACATCGTAGAAGTTTAAAATGGACTTGGCCGTCTAGAGTGGAAATAGGGATGAAATAACATCGCACTTATTAAAAACAAAGCAATACATATTTAAGAATATTTCAAGAATGTTCGATGAGGATTTATCCTACGTAAAACCTCTTTCTTCATATGCTTTCTTCATATCGTCGTTGTCAAACAATTATCTGCTATGTGCCAAAAGTAAACTTTTGAAATATTGAAAAAAAAGTTCTCCTGTAAAATTTTGTATGAAGGTGAATTTTGTATAAAGTGGTCATGGTTCATCGTATAGTGGTTATAAACACAGCAGTTCTTTTATATGCAAGTTTGGTTCAGTAAACCATTGGTTTTAACTCGTTGCAAGGGTCAAAATATTGAAATCTCAAAAACGTGCACATAGCAGATATTGGTTTGACAACGACGATATACAAGATGCTGTATTGTTATACATTATTTTGTCCCGTCATATATGAGAATACAACTTTTTTTGCCAATGCGTTATTTTTTTAAGCATAAACCCAGAAGATCCTGTATTTCATTTCGAAAGATTGGTAGCTATTCCCTGTGAAATATCATAACAGATGTATACATTATATATTATTATTTTGTTAGATGTGCAGCAAACTTAAAGTTAATTTTTTATTACTGATTATTTCATGAAAAACATCTAAGTGATTTAATTCGTGTATTCGCCATTATACTGTTGAGCGTGCTTTGCCAACTTATCGCTTACTTCCTCGTGTAGTTTTCTGTTTATTATTATACTGCATTTCTGCTAAAATAATAAAATATACATTGATATATTAATAATAAAGAAAAACTTTCCTAATAAAAGCTCAAAATCAGATTTCAATTAAAACAGTTTGACGTCACTCATTATGCCCACCTATCCCTGTTACTATGAAACAATAAAATGGCATCGTCCAACATGATTCGAACTCGACTTCTTGCCTAGACCATGACCTCCTTTATTACTCCTAGGAGTAATAAAGGAGGTCCTGCCTAGACTGATTAATCTCGCTGGTTTAATGTATTGCAAGGAAGCCGAACATCCCCATTCACCTAAGTGAAAACGCTTTTGGAATGAACTGTACTCTATTATTCCCCCAAATTTCATCATCCTAGATGTTATAAAACATGAGATTTCATCACTCTTTGAGATTTTCAGTTGACAATGACCCAACTTATAGTTGAACGAGATATTTGCAGAATGACAGAAATCTCATGTACAGATTTGTTGCATAGGTTACATTCATACATGCAATGGTAAGTATTGGAATTCACTGAGCTCTATTAAGCCACCCAGACATGTAAATTTGAACCCGCAACATTGCTCTGATCACATAGTGTAATTTTTTATTTGAAATTATTTATATTAGATTTCATAATTGTTCAAGTGAACATATGAAGGGATTATCTTCAATTTTGCTTACACGTGGAGAGGATATCATGCAACTCCAGGTTAACCAAAAACAAATCAAGCATAGCGAGAGATTCTCTGCAATTTTTGCTTATACGTGGTTTCAAAACTGCCAGTTTTACAAAAATTCGTTTAGAACTTTTTTGTTAATTACATATGTTCTTCTTTAATTGCCATAAATAGTTTGAAAAGGACAGTTTAGAATTACAAAATGCGATATGATAGTGCTCTAGAATAAGATTTAAAATATGATGTTTTGTTGTCTGTAAGAAACAAACAGAAACATCAAAGTTTTATTTATTCTTTCTTTAATTCTGTCATAGCTTACATTCCTAAGGTTAGAAATACTCAGGAAATTTTTTTATAAAAATTTATTTTAAGAAGTATTGTTCTTTAAAAGATTAAAACAGACACAAATACTGGAAAAAAAATTAAATTTAATACGATCTGAATTTTTGAATTCGAGAGGCATATTCGGATAGACATTTCATCTTTTCAAGGAGACAGGATAAAAGAAAGACGAAGAATTTTCAATGTTCATGCTATTCAAAGCTTCGGGTAAAGAAAATGAAAAATTTTAATTAAAAAGTTCTCCTTTTCAATAAATAAGGCAACATATAAAGAAAAAAAATTGGATTATTTTTAGCAAATATCTTTCGCCGAGTCGCAGATAATTAATCATTACTCAGAATAGATTTTTTTTTAATTTATGGGCTATTTGTTTAATTAATTTATTTAAAATGAAAAAACTAACATAAAACAAAGAGTTTTGGTACTGAATCAATCAAATCAGCAAGCATAGCTGTATAATTCTATACAATTCGAAAATAATAAAAATACGCAATTAATGAAAATGTAAAAGGGTATTCAGCTTCGTATTAAAATAAGGGTCGTTCAAAAGAAATAAGACTGTGCCATGTGCTGCCCAGAAATTTTACGTGGCGCAGTACATAGGATGCTCCAATGGTTCGCTGTGATAAATAAAGCCCGCTTATCCAACAGCACTTTCATGGATACCTCCAAGCTTACCTATGATTCAATTCCTGTTTAAGGAAGGCACGTAAAAGTAAAAATTTTTGAGCGCATGCAAAAAATACGCCTGTTTGAAATGCAAATGTGTTTAAATGGTGTGCAAAATTTCTGCGAACAGCCTGCAACGTTTCTGATAAGATGTTCTTGCCCAACATCCATACAATCCGGACCTTTCTCTCTGTGACTATTTCATCTTCGGATTGCTGAATAGTTTGGGAAGAAAAATGGAGCATATCCAATTCAACTTCCAAATTCAATTGTTAGGCATTATGAATTTTACTTTAAAATAGTCTCTGTCAATTCAAATTGGAAATTTAACCGCACATGCCCAGTTTTTTTTCTTTTGCACCAGCTTCTTTGGGGAAGGTATACAGAAACTTGTCGGTCGTGAAAACTAGGGCCCGTGTTCACAATGAGCACTCAAGATCGTGCTATTGCTCAAACCATTGTTGATTACAAATTCATTAATATGGAATTTGTATTCAACAATGGTCTTAAGCAACAGCAAGAGCATGAGCGCTCGTTCAGAATACGGGCATAGGAAGTCAATCGTCAGTGTATTGCTATTGCCAAATATTTCCATATTCTGTCAGCTCTTTCGCAGTCTGTTTCGTTTGAACAATCTTTAAATATAATAGAAAGTTATAAACTAGTTAAAAATGTCTGATACTATATTGCCAGAAGGATGTTAATTAAAAGCACCGTCAGTCGTGCGCAGAGTCGGTCGTTCCGTCGCCAACAATGTGTTTTGAATTTTTCACAGACAGAATGCGATAGTGGCATCACACGAATGGCATAACAATCTATTTTGAATTTTGCACAGACAGAATGCCATAAGTAATGCGAAGCATGTAAACAAACAGACCTCTGTATTAACAATTGTTAATTTTTAATACTGGATTGTGTATTTAAAACAATTTTTAACAATTTAAAATATACTAATAAATGAAAAAATATACTATATAGCTTTCATCACGGCCTCCTAGAAACTACCAGGCCTGAACATGATGTCAATAATGCATTGTTGAAGCACTAAGATTGTGACGTTAAACTAACTTCTGTAATAGCACCACCCGAGGCCAACGAGAGACAGGCCAGGGCACTCAAAAGTCACATGATCATCGGGGTCCGGCCAACAATTCATCCTTCATTGTCTCCATCTGGGATTTTAACAATAAATATTTTTTCGTTTGTTGGAAACAATGATGGATAGATTGTTACCCCGACCCCGATGATCATGTGATTTTTGAGTGCCCTGGCCCAACACCACCTCTACTTAAAGCCTGAGCGCGAAAATTTCATGCATTATTACATCATCATGCGGAGTCATAGTTTAGGGCTTATTATTGGTAGAAATACGATTAAACATGACTCCGTATGATGATGTAACAATGTATGAAATTTTCGCGCTCAGGCTTTGAGTAGAGGTGGTGTTGCCTGGCCTGTCTCTCGTCGGCCTCGAGCACCACCAGTTCGACGTAACAATGTTTTATCTTTTCCATGTTCAGGCCTGGTAGTTTCTAGAAGGCCGTGCTTTCATGCAGAAAATCAAGCACAACAACTCGTTAATTTCAATGAATAAATAACACATTTTTATAATGAAACGCTCCGTTTTCAAAGCATTTCGATTGTGGCGCCACTTGAGCGTGCAATTGGTCCATTACCAATAATACGAAAAGTTTATACATGAATGTTATTAGCGGACGTTTTTTTTCAGCAGTGCAGATTTAGGTTTAAATATAACCCGTGCGAGATAGGACACACATTCCTTAATAATAATAATAAAAAAAAAGGTTTGTACCCTCTATCTAGTGCATACTTCTGTAACATAAGTTCTGAGTGATTACAAGTATACAACGCAATTTAAATAGATAAGAGTCTGAAATATACAATAAATGCAATTTTATTTCGAAAAGGTATAATGTAAAAGTAACGTTTTCGTTCCTTATTCTTCTGGAATTATCGATTTGCGAATTATCGATTTGTAAATTAAGTCCAATTTTAAGTAACATTTTGAAAAACTTGCCAAATAACGTTTAAGATAATGATGAGAAACTCGGATAATAAATACGAAATCAACCGCACAACCTATTTATTAATAGGCTTAATGCTAACCGCATCCAATATGAATCTTTAACAAATCTGTAAACGGGAAAAATCAAAAGAGTTTAAGACAAAGTATGAAAACATTCTTTGAAAAATTCGGCTTAAATGCAAATCTTTGAAACTGGACATCTCAATTAAGTTAGAATTTAATATAAGAGATTTTTTTTCTTTTCCTGTATCTGAAAATGTTGAAAAAAATATTATTAAACTCGAGCTCTAAATTAGCTTTAAGAAACTACAATATAAAAATTCTCATCAGATTAATTAAGACCTGGCCTAACCTACCGCTTTACATCAGAAGCTCTCCATTTAGTCCTGACAGTAATCATTAAAGAATTTTCAGCACGCGTTTTCTTAATTTAATAGTTTCTAGTCTCCCCCTTCTAGTTATCTCCCGTATAAATTTCGTGCAATTACGTCAGGCGTGTGAATAAATAAGACAAAAATCGATGGGCGCCAATTCCTTTGTAACCAAATTTAAGATGGCTACGGAAAGAACGACGAACATGTTTTAACTTCATTTAAGTCAACTCATGCTTTAAGAGCTAATTAAGATAGGCTGTAAATTCTTCTCTACTCCTCTCTTTTTAAAACATTTTTCTTCGCAATTTACATACAATTTTTTTCAACAGGGGCATATATAAATCAATTATAAGAGAGAGTGTGTGTTTTTTTATTCAGTTATATTTCCCCCTTTCTCCGAGGAGATTTAGACCTCTTCCTCTCCAAAAAGCCTATCCAATAGGAACGGCAATGAGTCTGTTTTGGGGCCCCGACAGCGATGCCCTTGGCAACGGGGGCAGGCGCATCTCACGAGCAGGAACGCCGGGCAATCAGAGTCCCATCGATTCTCAAGGCGGCACAGCTTCATTTAAAAACCGCACTCGAGCGACTGGGTCCCTGAGAGACAGGGTCGACGAGACCCGCTTCAACGCCCACGCAACCAGACAATCCCTTTCCTCGTGAGCCCCCTTCAACCTCCCCACTCCCCACATGAAAATAATGCAGTTGCTGCTGATGCGGCTTCGCCATCTCCCCACCGACCCACACCATCCATAGCCCCCTCCCCGCCACCTCACTCTCTCTTTCGACTCCTCTTCCAATTCCTTGAAAATCTTGTGCATGATGGTGAAAGCCAGTAAATGTATGCAGAAACGTTCCTGTAATAGACTTTAAGTTTCCATCTATATTATTTACGCAAATCTGTGAATAATGTTTTATTTATTTACGGGCTATGGAATAAAATTTCATTTTCCCGCAAATAATCTTACAAAGAATCCAATAGAAATTATAATTTCTAACAGTCAGAATCCTTTTCAAAAAGCTATTTGCTAATTTGATTTGTCACGATAAGCAAAAAAATGAGAATAAATGAAAAATGTTTTACAAAAATATTCTGAAAATTGGCTGGAAAAACCTTTAACGAATGGTTATTATTGAAACAGAAATGAAGAATTTTTCAAAAATTCTGTAAAAGCGTTCGAATATTAATTTTTCGTAAAGGCTTACAATTTGCATGAGCTTTCATTCAAGTATTATGCCTTGTAAGTCGTTAGATAGCTACCGGTTATTATTTCGTATCAGTTTTCCAATCCCTCTTTTAATGAGGGATTTTAGCCAAAATGTTTTCAAAAAGTAGAATCCTAACCATTTAAACGAAATTATAAAGCCTAACAGGGCATCTGACCACCTTTCTAGGAAGAGGTTTTCCACAAGTTTATGGAAGATTCTAGTCGGAATTTTGTACCTATTCTCATCTATATACTAAAACTCTTGCGTGTATTTATTTATTTATTTATCTGTAATTCTATCTCCTCCTAGATGGTTTGAGCTAGCGACTTGAAATTTTCAGGGCAGGCTTATCAATAAAGGACCTGCTCTATCGCCAAAAATCAGCCCCCTACGACCCCCCCCCCCTTCCCCACTTTCTGGGGTTTTCTTTGTAATTCCCCTCAACAGATGGCGCGGGCGGGCGAAGCCGCGGGTAACAACTAGTATTGAGTAAAGTGGATGGGCACGAAATTGATATTATAAAGTAACAAATGAAAGCAAAAGTTAGCGATGCTATCTAAATGTGTCCTATAGACTTACATGAAACCACATGGTAGTCAGTTGCTAGAGTTGGCTCCGGTCCAAAATTGTTTTTTATTTATTTTTTCGTTTCTTAAAATAACTTCAATACATGAAAATACAGATAGAAATTGAATATTTAAAGAAAGTGGAAATATTACTCCAAAACTAAGATGGAATAACTAATAAATGAAAAGAAAAGTTCCGCAACGAGCATGTTCACGAAGACTTAGTTGGTTAGATAAACGACATAGAAAATCGTGATCCATAATTCGATTGTAAATCGCTGAATTTTTCCTTTCATTTTTACTTTATAATATCTTAGTTATTGGAGCAATATCTCTAAATTATTTATATATTTGAATTTTTACAAGCTGATGTTCTAACTCATCCCAAAAGTGTTCTACGAAGGTTGAGGGTCATACTGCGAGGCTATTCAAATTCCTCCGCGCTCGTTTCATCGAACTATCCAATTGCAAACTGATTTGTGGATGGGAGCATTATCTTGCTGATGAGCAAATGATCCCATAACAAACCGTTTTCACATTTGTAGGCAGCGCAGAAAGGCCTAGAATGTCCTTTTTTTTGGAATCCATAGTGTTATTCACATGAACCAAAAGAAATGACCCCATACAATAACGTTACTAACAACAAATTTGAAGGTTGGCACAATACAAGTATGTAAATATGAAGCCGGAATTTTTATGAAAATACACGTATATTATATGAAAATGATAAATAGCTTATTAGATATATTGCCCGTCGCTGGCTATACATTTTTCCCATCTGTCTGTTAATTGTGGATGCCACGCCAAAAGTTGCTGGCGAACCAGTCATCGAGCCATTTTCGTACATTTTCGTAAGAAGTGAAGCGCTGCTCAGCAAGTGCGTGTCCCATCAATGCAAATAAGTAGTAATCGGACGGAGCCAATTCTGGTGAATAAGCCGCATGCGAAAGTATTTGAAGGGGTCAGCGCAACAGTGGTCTAATCCTCTTCGAGTCGAAAATTTAAATACTGATGCAATGTGTTGCTTTTGATGGGAACTATCATTCTATGAAATAAAAAGATATCAATTAACATTTTAAAGTTTGTTTTGAAGCCTCGATTGCTTTCTCTCCATAATTGAAAAACAACAATTGAAAAACTTGGATGAAATAAAGCAAGGGTCAAGAATAGATACGGTAGTATGATTTTAATTAGGCGTATTAAAATCATACTACCGTATCTATTCTTGACCCTTGCTTTATTTCATTTAGACACTATGATACTCGACGAAGCTCAACCTATAAAAACTTGGAGAAGTTGCTTTTTCTCCATTTTTTTAAAAAAATGGCTTAGACCACTGTTGCGCTGAACCCCTCATATCCCAACTAAACGCCTCAATCGTTTCCTTGACCAGTTTTGCTGTGTGTGATGGTGCATTATCATGAAGAAAAATCACTTTGTGTTGCCTTTTTTGATATTCTGGTCGTTTACAAATCGATCATTTGCTGTCGGTAGCGTTCAGTTTCAGGTCACTATTCACACTTTCACTGAAGAACACACGGATGATGCGGTAGGCGGAGACGGCACACCATACTCCAATTTTTTGTAGATGCAGTGGAGACTCCATGAACACATGCGGATTGACGGAAGACCAGTGTCGCATGTTCTGTGAGTGACGTAACCGGACAGATGGAACCACGCTTCATCTGAGATGAACACATAACCATCCTCCAGCACCTCCGGCGCAATGGTGCTCAGGAACCATCACAAAACTGAACCCTGGCCGGCTTGTGCAGTGATCATTTTGAAGGGGTGTAAGTGTAAATCCTATTTCATGATCTTCATTGCACTTGACTGAGACAAACCTAGTTGCTCAGACAGCCGCCGTGATGACGTTTTAGGACTGCGTAGCATGTGTTCTTCACCAGCAGCAATGGTTGCCGTCTTACGACCGTAATTTTGCGCACTTTTTTGCATTCAGTACTGATCCCGTTGCATGCCATTTCGCAATTAAGTTTTGCATTGCACTCTTAGCCAGAAGGTTTTGCAGGCGCAGCACCAACTCGAAACTTAATTTTAAACTCATCTACACACAGTTTCCATGACCCATGCCGTGAATAGTGCTCTACCACAAAAATGCGCTGTTGTAGAGATAACACCATTTTCGCCACTTCGCACAAACGACTACCATGCACACCAATGTCACTCTCTCAACTGCGCAATATCACATGAATGACAAGTAATTTGAAAACTTACTGCGCAGTATTTCGCGCCGGGCCACTTTTAAAAAACTCACCCTTCTGATCCCTTTATACTGTATGGTCTTCCACGTTCTTCGTTTCTCACGTCAAAATCGGCACTTTTGAATTTTTTAAACCACTCAAAGCATTGTGATTTACCAAGAGCATGCTCATTGTAAGCTTCGAAAAGCACTCGATGAGATTCTGCAGCAGTTTTCTTCAAATGGTAACAGAAAATCAATGCTTCCAACCTCTCTCATTGTTACATCATCATAAAAAAGCATTGTTAATCGTATTTCTACCAATAATAAGACGTAAATTATGACTTTTTATGAAGATGTAACAATGTATGACGTTTCAGTGGGCAGACTTTCTCTCTAGGAGGTATTAGTAGCGCTCGCCGGCATTTTCCATACTCGTCAAACTGCCAAAGTGTATAGATTCATCGCTCTATACAACACGCGTCCATTAATTTATAGTCCAGTTGCGATAAACGTTGCACCCCTGTAACCTAACTTGAACATTGTTCATCGTGATCTTAGGCTTATGGGCAGCGGCTCTCTCATGGTAATCCATTTGTTTCAACTTCAATAATCCCGAAACTAACGAATTTTCTGATCAATAGATTGGAAATTCTTAGTATCGCTTCTATCAATGAAATTGGTAGCGACTTTAAAATACAATAAAGGGAGAACAGAGTTTCCGACTAGTTTTGCCGTTTATTCCCGGCTTTATCTTCCTTGTAAAGTCTCTACCAATTTCATTGAATTTTTTTATGCTTATTCAAATTTCATAGTGATTCTAGCGGCAGAAGGAACCGACTAAAAATGTCCTCTTCATCCCGTTTTACCCTGTCTCAGATGGAAAAAAAGACAATTTCACTGCTTATCCTAAAATTAGACTAAAAATTTAATCTGTAGGGGTAAACCGTCGTGCAGAAAACCCACTAAAACTCAGGAAACTTTAGAGGAAATTTAAGTACAGGGTGATTATAATTCAAGTTCAACTTTCAAAAAGCTGTAAAAAAAAGAATTACTGGTTAGAATGATCTGAAATTTGAATTGAATATGCACGAAGAAGGAGGAAATGGTATGACGTAAGAAAAAAAATATGCAAGATGGCGCTCCTCCGAACATTGCAAATGCAGTGAAGCAGCTGCTCAACATGCATTTCGGAAATGATAGAATTATCAGCCGTTATTTTCCAACAGCCTGGCCACCAAGATCACCTGTCTTAATCCTTGTGACTTCTGATTGTGGGATTATCTGAAAAATGTTGCGTTCAGTGGTCCGATTGTAAACTTAGCGGAATTGAAGACACGAATTGCGCAACACATTCACAATATGAAACCAGATACATTCCGATCTGTTGTGGAACATGCTTTTCCTCCGTTTCAACTTGTGGCAGAAAACAGTGGACAGCATATTGAAGATTTATTGCGCAAGTCTCGCGATAAATAAAAAACGATTTCATTGTTGCTTTTTCTGTGTTTTTGGCATCAGGACAATTAAAAACCGATTTTTCCTATCCCAACTTGGAAATCATTTTTTTTCTTCTTAAATCATATCATTTCCCCATTTTTCACGTATATTCAGGTCAAATTTCAGGTCATTCTGACCAGTGATTCTTTTTTTACAGCTTTTTGAAAGTTGAATTTAATCATAATCACCCTGTATATGACAATTAAATAATGGAGGGACCTATACTAATGGTAAAAATGGTTAAAAATGAAAATTGATAGGGGGGGGGAGGCAAATAGAGATATTCCCCTTCCCCAAAAAGCTTTTAAGTAGAAATTATATTTAAAGAAGCCTAAACTTTCTAGTGTTTTCACAGTTTTTATTTTGTTCGAATTCGACAATGGATAAAAACTGAATGAATCCTTAACAGAATGTAAAGTTCACTTTAGGAAGCATTGCTTCCGAAGCAATTATCCGTACCAATAATCCACTGCGTGCTCTTCCCATTGCCGGAATTATCTACAGACGGACAGAGAGATGGGAAAAAAATGATTACACAAGCACTATTCTAAAAAAAAACAACAAAAAAAACAACCGAGCTTATTTTACTGCTCAAATAAATAAATACCATTAAAATATTCAGCTGACTATTTATTTATTAATGACACAGTCAAGAATTGCTTCTTAAATACCGCAGCAACTTATAGAAGTACTTTTATTATTATTATTATTATTATTATTATTATTATTATTATTATTATTATTTTAAGTATTGCTCTTCGGACAAAGGTAAAATTATATGCGATTTTGCGTGCATGGAAACCAAGACTTTAAAGCAGACGTTAGATATCCTGCAAAGTAAACGCTACTAATCTACTGTTAACGGATTTTTGTTTCTTGTTGTTGTAAATTCCTAATGAGATATAAATCGCATTTACACAGTCAATTCAATTACAGTAATTGCGGGCAAGTCATTTTGTGGTATCTTGTCCTTGATCCTTATTTATATAGGGTTTCCAGGAAATGCTCTTACATTTACTTTATTCCATGGTAATATAGTTAGTGTTTCAAGCTTTGGTAATTAGATCGTTATATGCTGTTTTATTATTCTCCCCATCCCTTTTCTACAACGTCATTTTATTCATAGTTTTTTCCCCTATTGAATACAGAGAACTAACTTCAAATTGTAGAGTATCGTCTAATTAATCTAAACTCATCGACAAAAGCAATACTTTATTAGTCCAAATTGAAAGTATAAATTTGTCATCGACCAAAATCACATGAGCCGGAAAGTTGCTGTAACATATACCTTTAGCGATTTCTTGAAAGTTGTAAGAAAAGTGCAGCCCAAAATATGACTTAGAGCACATTTTATTTTCACTCAATTACTACACCACGTTTTAAATTGTTAACCTTCTCATCAACTTTTGAACCGTCCGAAACACTTTATCCCCTATCAGCGAAATGAACATGCGACCTTTTGCCGTATACACAGCTACCTCCGTCATTAAAAAAAATGATATAGGTAAGCAATATCGGTTTCAGATCTGAAAGGGAACTTACGGGCTAACATGGATGCAACATACAGCCATCCTGTGGCACAATTAGTCTCGCTGGATTTAGAAACTGAAGGGTAGTGCGTCTACAGTTAACGAACCCACTCGTCTTTGTCCGAGCGAACTTGAAAGGAATCGCTGTGCTTCGGCAGCAAAAGAATACAGGTAGCTTCCATAGCTAAAGGTCAAGGATCCACCCGAGAGGAACGCAGATCACAGAACGAATTGGGTCCTCTTTCCTTTAGCAATCACAGACTACCTTTTGTAGTGAGCAGTAAACAGCGATGCATTCTTAAAAGAACCAGTCCCTTATTGAATATTTAATAATATGCTTATGACTAGAAAGAGAATATAAATGGCAAACGCTAAAGAATATTTTCTTCTAGACTTTTATTTTTACAGTATATAATTTCGTGACATAATTTAGAATATGTAATCTTAAATTTTTTTTTATTATTAATAAATATTTTTGCGCCATTAATTTCAATGATAAGAGGAGAAGAAAGAAACTTCTAGTTAAATTGTGCATCTAAGTTTCGTTAGCACTGTTTTTAATAACCATTTCCTGACATGAGTTATACAGTGGGGCAATTAAAGAAAGCCTGTGCAGCAAATTGAGATATCTTAAATTGCAGCCAACAAATAAGAAATGATGGGTGGGTTATCAACTTTTGATGACTTTCCGATGACCTGATTATGCAAATTAGGTCATATATGAAATTTCTCTCAAAAAACATAACAGAGAGGGACAAACTTGTTCTGCATTCAATTGTGAACACATTTCTCCTGTTGGAAGAGGCCAAACTCAGAATAAACGCAGATGGGTGTAAGCTGTCTGAGAGAATGCACAGATGCCGTTCGTTCACTTATCAGAGAGGTTTGCAGATGTACCAGGAATCCTATTGAATGCCAACTGAACACACTCCAAACTATTACGGAGCCACTATAATTAGCCTGTACAGTCTACTGTTAATATGTGCAATCAATAGCTTCATGAGTTTTTCTCTAAAATCGGGTCCTTCCATTAGCTTGAAAGAATAGGAAACGCAACTCGTTAGACCAGCCTCTCCCTTTCCAGTCATCAAGTATCCATTGGCGGGGTTTTCCGAAACCGTGTTTTTTTTTGTTCAGTCATCACGTTGATGTTTAGTGAGGCCCCATTTGCAGGGAGATAAGTTGGAGTAATAGGGTCGGTCAAAACATATTGTAGATGGCTCGTCACGTCATCTTTAAAAACTGTTAACATGTTTCAAATGGCAACATAAGACTTGAGATATGTTATTCGATCAGAGATAACAACGGAAGATAGACTATGAAGTTCTTTTCGATTTTCTAGACATCACGTTTGAGAAAATTAATTTTCTTATTAAAAAAAGTGGGATATAAACTGGGGATAAAAAAGGGTCGTTTCGTATCATGAATGATTAGTAAATGAATTTAGTACGTACATTATACATTATAACAAAAGCTGTTCTGGGGTTTATTGTAATTAAGTGATTTGACCAAGTCTATGAGCTGGTACTACCTTTTACCTGTATAAAAACAGCTAAACAAGTTATAAAAATTTTTAGAACCTTCAATAGTTCTCAATATTAGACTTAGAATTATATTCTTGCTAAAACCGATGCAGCCGAACATGATCTCGGTTAGGCGAGTTTGTCTCCAATTTTCAACCATTCGTAATTAGAAACAGGCAAGCAGTTATTTCAGTCCGTGAGATGACTTCGTGGTCCAATTACATGGAAGATGCCAGAACGGGAAATGAAAGCCGATAAAGAAGAAGGAGAATGAGAGAAAAATCTTGCTCGTACTTTGAGGTTTATTTATTACTAGCTGATATGCCCAGCGTTGCTCAGGCTGAATATGAATATATATAAGAAAGCATGAAAAATCCTTAGAGTTAATAAAGTAAGTATTTACTTTGGAAAAACGAAAAGAATCCGTTAAAATGCTCGCATTGAAATTTTGTATCCAATTAGGAAAATTCGACATTGCATCCTTAACATTTAAGAATATCAAAGAAAGGCTATGAGTACTGAATTATTTCTGGCTATATTAAAAAATACTTCATAGATGGATTGAGAGACTTGAGGAACTCTGTTTACAGGCTTATCAAATCCCTCATTCAATACAGTTGTATTCAGTCAGAGAGCGTGGAATCATGTCCTGAATGTGGTTGTTCATACTGACTGTATCAGTTTTAGTACCAAGGATAGCCTTCTCACACAATCAGTTGAGATCTTTATATACTTGTATCCACTTATAACGAGATTCAAGGGACCGTGTATTTATCTCGTTATATCCGAATGAAAAAATTTTAACGAAATAATGCATAGATAATGAATTTATTAACATATACTTTATGTACAGTATTATCCTAAGTATAAAATTCCGTCATTGTCGTCTGTCTCAAAGATTTAAAAATGTCGTAATAAGCTTATGTAAGTGGAAGTATGATGAAAAATGTGCATCTGTAGTATCACTATGATGACTTAAAGTAGGTCATGAGACTATTCATCATGGCTAATATTTCATCTTGAATCGTCATCAGCTGGAGCTATCGTACATACACTCGGTCCAGTCACAGTAAAAGTTTCGCGTTTGCTTGTCGTTTTTTGTTTTTGAATCTTTCATGGTACGTACATGTATTTTTAAATAATTTCATGTCAATTTTCTCTCGTTATAACCGAATTTCTTAAAAAACATGCTCGTAATAAACGCTTATAAATGCATGAAAAATGTACTGTAGAGGGTGGGAATTCAAGTTTTCCTCTTTTTCAAGGTGGGAATTCAAGGTGGGAATACAGGGTGATTCAGTCAATTTCTGACCACTTCAGTACTATGATTTATTGACCCATTAATGTTTACAAACTTAGCATTTCAGTATGATATTTTAGGCAGTTCGGAGTTTTTATTCCCGTGGAAAAGTCTTGATGATATGCTCAATGTGGCCACCACGAACGTTTTGAACTGCTCGCAGCCGAATGGTGAAGTTGTTCATAACTCTATCCAGGATTTCTGCATCCACAAGGGTGCAGCAGTCGACGATGCTTTGTCGAAGCTGGTCTAGGGTTCTTGGTGCTGTAGTGAACACACTGTCTTTAAGGAACCCCCACATGGGTTTAGGTCAGGACTGGTAGGGGGCCAAAGAAAGCCACCCTCCGAATCGATCTGGAAACCTGTTTGAAATGACACGATTTCCGAATTTCTGATTGAGAAAGTCTAGCACTTCATTAGTGGTGTGAGGCCTAGCCCCATCCTGTTGAAACCATTGATGTCGAAGCGGTATACGCCTCCTTCGCAGCTCGGGGATGAAGAAGGTTTCCAACATGTTAAGGTAAGCCTGTGACGTTACGGTGCCCTCAAAAAAGAACGGACCAATGATGCCTCTTTTGGAAATCGCGCACCAAGCCATAACCTTTCGTGGATGAAGAGGTGAGTTATGGATCTCATGAGGGTGCTGGGAACCCCAAAAACGAACGTTGTGTTTATTAACGTCACCTGACAGATGGAAGAAGGCCTCATCTGACACCCACAGGTTGTCCACAATGTCCTGATTAGCTTCCATTTCTGCTCCAAACTCCATCGCAAATTGTTGTCGCTTCTGTCTTCCAGTGTCTGTTAACTCCTGATAAACATGGATCTTATACGGGAACAGGTGTAAATCCTTTCTCAAAATTTTGCCACGTCGTGGTATACGACAGCGCTTCTTCAATGGATAGGCGGCAAACAGATTTTTTGGTAGGGGAATTGACCAACCTTGTGCGAACATTTTCGACAACTTCGGCCGTTCGAACACGAGCTTCGCTCCCGCCTTTTTTCTTGCCTTTAACACATCCAGTGGCACGAAATTGCTTGACAGAATCCGTGATTGCTTGCCTGCCTGGTGCGTCTCGACACTTATACTCCTTCCGGAACTTTCTTTGTACGGTTACAGGTGATTTTGTCTCGAAATACCATTCGACAACCTTGCATTTCTGCTCTGTTGATTAAGCGAGCGCCATTTTTCAACAATACGATTTTCATGCAGCGCCGTTGCAACAATACAAACTCCAACTATTTAGAAATTCGATATGGCGCTCATATTCTCTCAATTGTTTATCCTTAATGCACGTCATTCGAGTGAAATGGTCAGAAATTGACTGAATCATCTTATATATAAAACAGATGCTCGTTGTAACCGAGCTCGTTATAAGTGGATACAAGTGTAATTTTCTAATATGCTTAACTAAGCATTATCTATAAATTCTCTAAAGGAATTGAAAATCATATGATACAATGAGCAGTTAAATAGTATCTCAACAACAACTTTGAGGAATCAAAAAAGTTATGCAAACAAACATTAACCATTTCTTTCCTCATTTCGTTTATGGTCATTTTATACAGGGTTGAGTACATTATAGCTGACCGATTTGAATAGGCAAATGCTGGGAAACGTGAATATAATGTGATCTAGATTAATCGAGACAATAAATGTAGGTATCATGACAAGGAAAGAGGCTCTGCGTCGAGTACGCTACCAAAAAATTTGGGAATGATCTTAAGAGCCTTTTCATATTCAGCCATTTTAGAAATGTGTAAAAGCAAAGATTTAAACATTTCGAAAGCAGGAATCAGTACTTTTCTTAATAAAAATAGGAAGATTCCAATATCAGTAACGTTGAATGGTTACAATTCCAGAGTAACATCTAGCCTACATATGCACGAATGCCTAAACTCTTAATGAAAGTGAAGCGTCTCATCTCGGAAGAAAATCCAAAAGCGCAAAGCTCAGTTGCAACACATGCAGGAGTCTCCTAGTCCACAGTGCGCCATTGTATCGCTAAATACCTTCAATATGATCTTAGTTAGATACAAAATCTTCAAGTTATACCTCTAAATCTACGGTCGTTTACGAAAAAAACACTGGCAGATACGGACAATTCCATTTGAAATATTCCTAAAAAATCATCGGGTGCAAGTAAATATTCCCAATTCAGACTTTTAAAATGGGCCCTTGCAAGTAAGCAACCGTTAGACAAGTTGTGAAAAACTTGTCGAAAGGAGAGAGAGAGAGAGAGAGAGAGAGATTAACATGAATGTCTTACGACGTAGTTTCCTGGAATCGAAATTACGATTGTTCGCAACCATGGGCACCAAGTATTCGGCAATTCGAAATCGTTTAGATAGGAAAAGGAATTGCGATTGTGTACGAAAATTATTCTTTTTCCCTATATTTTTTAAGTAACTGGATACTCTTTACAAATAGGATATTGTTTATAAAACTTCCGTTGTTGAATCATTTGTGCGCAGGCATTTGCGCCAGAAAGGTCAATTGATCTTTTCTTTACAACAGAATCGACATTTAAAGAGCAAAATTGACGAATTTATTTATTGCATGCAACGGAGAGTCGCAATTTTCCTATGCATTTATCATCAATCCATTCACTGATTTAAATGGCACAGAAAATACCGAACTCTTCAACTCAATTTGCTATAATGGAAAGTGCAAATAGTAAAACGATAAAACGACAGCGTATAACATAATCGTTATCATTACCAATTATCGACTGAGTCTCTATTTGAAAACCCTCCCCCAAATGCGATGCGTATTTCCGGCTTCTTCAAAAATGCCTCGCCTCTAAAATTAGCGTCTCATTTCCCATTCACGTTTTCGGAATAGGGAATTGGAGGCACATTTTAGTGTTCTTCTCTAGCAGAGGGTACTTTCGGTAAACACAGAGCATGGCCTCAGTCGTCTAAAATAACCCCTTCCATTCATTGCCGCTCCTCCTCTCGCTCTCCTGTACGAAGCAACGGATTAATTAGAGCTAAATGCACTCGCGAAAGCTACCTACTCTCCGGTGGTGAACCCCCTCTCTCCCACCGCCCTCTGTTCAACCTCTTTCTTTTTGCATCTGCTTTTCGCAAATGGCCTTCTCGTTTGCGCAAGGCGACTAAAGCTTTTAAAATGAAATGGAAGCTAATAAGCAATGAGCAATAATGACAGGGTAGAAGAGGCGGAGATGGAGAACGGAAAAAAGAGAAATTTCTACAGATTGAAATGCAATGATAAACAACGCGATAATGCCTCTTCGTCATCGTTTCCTATAACGTCATCAACGGCTGATCTCTCGTTTGAAAGAAAAAAAAATGCAATTTTTGAAGCCATCTTGCATTTTTAAAGAAAACTGCATTTTCCTCCTACATTAATAAAAGGAAAACACTAAAATTTTAACCGCAGCATCATGGCAGTTTTTTTCCTCTGGTTCTAAATAAATGTTTTTTAAAAAAAATGCATTCTGATGGACAAATTTAATTAAACTCCGAGGAACTAAATTAAGAGACAAATATGAAAAAAATTCTAGACTTCTTTTAAACGCTAAAAGATAATAACGATCGTCATAGAACGCGCCCATTAACGTAAGACGTACAAAGATAATTAAATTAAAGTCTTTCATAAAAAAGACGTACTGCTCAAATAACAATACCAGAAAATAATGTTTACCTTAAATCAAGAATTTCTGAATAATGAATTTAAGGATCGTCATTTTAAAAATAATAATAATTCTAATGGACGTGATTGTGAATGCTTGCGATTCATTGTGATGTAGGTAAACTTTGAGAGTTTTCCTTTTCATTGATATTAAACATTCTGAAGGTTTCAATCATTTATTGACTTGTTCTTTTTTGCGTTCTAAGAAAAGCATAAAAACAAGAAAAGCACCATGCCTTTTTATTCTAAATAGTCTCCACCATAAATAATACACTACTTTAGAGTCTCTGTAGACTGACCACTGCCTTATACATTCATACATCATCGGTAAAGCATTTCTTCGGAAAAAATGATAATCCGTTTGCGAGAACTCATGAGAATAAGGATGATGTGGCACAGTTTTGTATCCCAAACTGATGGATTTGTTTCATGATCATCAGTAAATATGCGATCGGTCATTATCTTGAAGAAACAGAACACCTTCTGTTGACAAGTGCTGGCTGCTTAATGCAGTTTTTCATGTATCCGCTGCATGTCTGCATAGAACCGGTCGGCTGTTATAGTTTGATCCGTGGAAGGAAAGAATGATCCGTGAATGATACCGATAAAGAACCACCATTTAATAACCATTACTTTCTTTGAATGGGGAAGATGGCTTCAGAGTTCTTCCTGGAACGTCTCGCACTTCTAACCACGGGTTTGGTTTGGTTTGTTTGGTATTAACGTCCTTTTCAACTACCATGGTCATTTCAGGACGGCGTTATAGGGGCCGCAAATTTTGCCTCGCAAGGGTTCTCCAACGGCTTTACTTCCCTTCCGAAGGAAGTGCGTGATCTCAGGATTTTCCCCCTGAAAAAAATCTTCGTCGTCCTCGTCTAACCACTGAACCGAACGAGTTCGACAGTCGTAAAATATCCCCTTTTCGCAAAATTCTTTCTTGCTTGCTTCTTTGCAGAAGAGAAGTGCATATTTTCAGTCGCTGTGTTTTGTTCTGCTTGGTAAGTTAGCGTGGTCGCCATTTGTCGAGTTTTCGTATCTTCTGTTATTCTCAACTGTCGGGGAACACTTAATAGTGTACGTTTAACTGATCGATCTCCCGTCCATCGTGGGTCCGTCAACGCAGTTTTTGAAGAATAGTAAAAAATTCTTGAAACTATTTATCTATCTTGTGAAATTTTTCCTTGGAGAAAGCAAACGGAGGTTCAACACCATCTTCATTTTCACGAAAACATGGTTGCACTGCAAAAATAGTGGTGTCTGGAAACTTTTGATCACATAGAATATAAAATTTTATACAGTAATTCAAAATAACTCCTTAACCTATCTCATATAAAAAAAACCTCTCCAAATATTTTTTAAACTTTTATTTTCTTTTTTAATAAATTATAAAATTATAAACGACAGAGATATTATTTTTTCCATACATTCGATATTTCGCAAAAACATTTAAAAGTTGTATTTAAATTGAGATATTTTACACAAACATATATCGAAAAATTATTGAATTTATTTTGTGAATAATGTCTACAAACTGTTCACATCGGAAGTGGAAACAGGTGTAAGATTTTACTACGAACCTTAATATTAAAATTGATAACATTTATTATTTTAATGTTCACTAAAGAAGTCAAGGAATTAATAAATTAATCAAAGAAATTCAAACTTAATCCCTGACCATATATACATTTTAAAATAATCGCGTGAGGTCGATCAGCTGTACACTGCCCAAACACAGATCTGTTTAACCTGAGAATAAATCAACGCAAGCTTTGAAATTCTGAAAATCATTCTACTAAATTGTGAAAAATTGAATTTTTAAACCGGAAACGATTCACAAATCGGTAAATAAGCCCGGAACACTGCGCTCAATAATTCACAATTATTTTTAAAGGGTCCCTTCTCCATCTAGTCGCTTTCTCTGTAACTTTCTCGTTTTACTGATGGTCTACGGAATGTCTGGGTCTCATAACCTTCTCTAATAGTAAGTGCATTACTTGTAATAAAGAAAAATTTTGGGAAAAGACTTTGGAAGTAACTTGCGAAGAATAAAACGTCTTGCATTGTTATTAAATATGGCCAAATGGTTCCATTGAAACAAAAGTAGAGTTGGAAAGGAGTCGTTGGAAATGTTGTTTCCATTCAGGTGGAGCTAGTGTCGCTTCCGTTGTGGGTGGAGAAAGCTTTGCTGAATCAGAAATCAATTTGGACAGAAAGCGTATATAGAGAGGAGAGAGTGGAAAAAAGTCGGCATCGTTTAACGGTTGACTGCCAAGTCCTTTTGTTACGCTGCATTGGAAAGAAAATCACTCCCACACTTCTTTTGTGGCTTTTTTACGCTTTCTTGGAAACGATTCGTATAGTTTCAAAACTGTTTTTCACCATTTTACTCGGGTTGTTTCTAAAGATTTCATCGCTCTGTTTCTCTGTGTGAATTCGTCTCGTTTGCACTAAATTCCTTTTGTTCAACTTTTGTTTCTTCCCCTTCAACGAAATAAAATGTTTTGTTTTAAATTCATCAATTATTTCTGCTCCATTATCAATACAATGCTCGACATTTCAGGAAGGAAACGACAAAAATGGCAATAAGTAAACAAATTGAATTATTTACTTGTTCAATTCGGGTTTTAAAACTTAATTAAAATTTTAAAACGGGAGCTACATTTCTTTTAAACTTTTTTTTTGCTTTCGCTCTAAGCAGAAACAAGCTAAAATCTGAGTGAAACTCTAGTTGCAACAGGAAGAAGAAGAAAAAAGAAAAAGAAAGACAATGAAGGTAAGCTTCTTATATTTATTTGTACCATACTTAAAACCATCATGGAACACAAGGACTGCCTTGTCTAAGAATCATTATTCAGACTTACTGTCATTATCACCATCGTAGGTTTAAGAAGAGCTTAACACACTCGACGCGTCTGCCCTCAGTTTTGGGAACGACGGCGACTGCCTTCCAGTGTGCCGATGGCGGTGACAGGCAATTAATTGAGCACTGATGCCGTCACTGACCCTCTCTACACCAGACCGCCACAACTCAGCTCATCAACACTCTCTTATTTGCATAACTACTACTTAGAAATTCACTACGACCGGAAAATACTTCGCAAATTTTCCACAAGAAGTGCCATAAGTAAAAAGGGACCGAGTTTTCTGTTTTACTTAGAATTTACTAGTCTCTTTTGGGTGTACCCAATAGGCAGGCATATCATTAGAACATAACTTATGTCTAAGTTTCCACGACTTACTACCATTTAACTTACTTAACTTTAACTTAACTTTAATTTATTATAAACAAATAAAGGTACTTAAAAAAGCAACTTAGTCTCAGGTAAGTTTTATTATTTCAGTTTATTATAAAAAATAATTTGGTTATTATATTTTAAATATATATTTATTAAATTTTTATTAAGTACTCTCTTTTGCAAAAGAGGTGGGCCGCTAAGAGCAGTTTTTGCTCCTATCAACTGATTGATGTGACTTTACATTATTTTCAATTGTAGACATTTCTCATAAAATAAAACAACAGAAACAATGAAGAAATTCCAATTTGTTTATTGGGCTTAAAAAATGTTTTAAAATATCAATTGTATAAAACTTTACCATTTTTTCTAGGTTTAATTTTAAAAATCAACTATCAAAAGAATGTTGCAGGAAAAAAAATGTAATATTAATAAAAATGTAATACTTTTCTTTGAATAATCATAAAATAAGTATTTATTCAAAATACAAGGCCATATTGCATATTTATTTATCCAATATTTTTGTCAATTCTGTCCTCAGTACATGTATCACTAAAAGTTCATCCTCCAGCGGCAACTTGAAGCATGTCAGCATAGTTAAACTCGGTCTTTAAATTTCATTTGAACAATGGCGCCAATACGGATACCAATGGGGGGGGGGGCCCGGTGGGGTTTTAAAGAAAAAAAAAATTTGTTGAATTTAACAAACCCCCGGCCCGGCTGTTCACGGGTGGGGCGCATCACCACCAACCCCCGCACACCCCCCCCCCCCCCCCCATCATACAGCAGTCGTTAATCCAGGTCCATTCATGGACCCAACTCGTCGGCCTCAGGCCATATAGGCTCTGGATGGACGTATTGGATTCTAAATTAATTAAAAAAAGAATAAATAAATAAATAAATAACACAGACGCAACACGCACACAACATCCTACAACCTTTTCACCTTGCACCGAGAAGCATATTTGCAGAACGTACATGGTCTGAGCAACAGGGAGCAGAGCTATGCCAATGAACAAATCAGAAACGGCCAGACATGTGTGTGACTGAAAAGCAAAGGGAAGAAGTCACTTACCACTCTCGGCACTATGCGTTTCAAATAATCCTCCAAAATCCCCCAAACTTTAACAAACTTCTTTCTTGTCGCTACGCGCCTCAGTTCTAGCAGCCACTAGGTTGTTTACAGGGTGAGGACACCACCCTCGATTGATTCACTAGTTTGGTGAGTTATCTGGACGGGAATACCATTTTATGCTTACATTATGACCACAGCTTGTTTTTTCTTTTCAATATATCTTCGAACTGGTGTACCGTGATCGTAGTTGAATCCTAATATCTGGGACATGAATATTTGCAGAGAGTAGAAACCTTTTGATAAGGTTGTTCTTCAGATTGGTTCTGGAATAAGCCGATATACACTATTTCGAGAGTTAGCCGTCGTAATTCATCCCTTGTCAATTACGAAATGAATCAGCAAACGGAAGGGATGGGAAATTCCCGCGGATTATACAGAAGGTGACTATGTTAGTATTTTTAACATTGTTCTTTTGTGCATTTCGTAATTAGCTATTCATACAGAAAGACACAATGAGCCGAAATCGAATAATGTTCATATGTAAATTTACTATATGAATAATTACATGTGTAAAAATCATGATAGGTCATTGATTCCTTATTAAAACAATGGCCAATGTTTAAAAAATGCCGAAAAAGGCGAAAGTTTGGCAAACGACTTAACTTTGAAAGGCCATCATAAATGTTATTTACGCAAATATTTATTCAATAAAAATTACACAAACAATGCGTATATATTCATTTATTGATAGAAGCAATAATTTTTTAAATGCGATAATTTTTTTTCTAGAACACGCGAAAGGCAGAAAATGGCCATTATCCGTTAATCTCCTTTTTATTCTATACGTAGACGGCCCAGCATCTAATTATTTTGTAATTTCTACTGGTAATCTGTAAGACTTTGTGATTAAAATGAAAAAAAAGAGTTGAAACTGTTTATCTCCATTTTTTATTTAAATTATAGCAATTATATCTTCAAATGCTATAATTCATAGTTTACAAGTTTAAAAAGAAATATGTATTTCATGTATTCCTTACTATATCTTCGAAATTGAGCTATATTCTTATTTTAACCATTTTTTTAATTAGAAAATAGACAAAATGCCGATCAAAATATGGTTTTGCTTATTTTCTCCTTGGTAAACACACTTTCTCAGCGTTCTGGTAGCTTCCTGATTCAAATTTCCAGGAAGCCTTTCGTCTGATGCTGGAGCCGCGTCAAAATTTAGGTTTTCATCTCATTCGACCAAAACTTCTCCTCCCAGAAACTCTTCAAAGGTCCAAAGATTTGTTAGCCCATGGAGATATATCGGGACTACAAAGAGGAAGTGGTACAGTCGGGTGCAAAAAGGTTTAGACTTAAGTCGTAGTTGAGCACGTGAATAGCACATCCCAAGCGTATACCTGCTACCCTATTTTTATTCAGAAGGGACAGGTCCAGTCTAATCTGCCTTGACTCTCAGTAAAGTACCCGATTTTGCAATCGATCAACATGCGGTAAGCTCAGTTCCTACGGAACAGTTAAAAACCTTTTTACACCCGAGTGTACATCGTCCCATCTTAGTTCTGCAACCTCATGGCTAGCTGGCCATTGATGAATTGCAGCTTTTCACTGCCAACGCTGATGTTATTCTGAAGCCAGATTAGGTATTGAAATTCTCCTATTACTGCGAATGATCTCATTTTGCCGTTAAGATTACGGCAGTTGCTGGCATCCTCTTAAGAGAGTCCAATCCAGTGAGCACGAGGTGCCAGTGTTGCTAAAGTAAAGGAGGAAGCGATGCTGGAGATGACGAAAGGACAAATTTATTGAAGAGCAAAACCATAGGAAAAAAGTATAAAAGTACAGGTTATTAATGTTCCTCATGAGCATTCATCATATATTAACAAGAAAAAAATGGTATTTTGTTTCATAACAGAGGCGTCAGTAAGTAAAATCATACCGAATCAATAATGAGCCTGAAATTTTTGTGCAATATACGAGCGGTGTCCAGAAAATAAGTTCCGTTTATTTTAAAAAATCGAGCGTTTATTGAAAATAAAATGAAATTACAAGAATTGTACTTCAATATATGTATTATTTTTCTATGTAATCCCCACTGATCTCAATACATTTTGTATACATGGAAACGAGCTTTGAAATCCCCTCCTTGTAAAAGCTTGCCACCATCTCTTTTGTCCAGTTGTTGACTTCTTCCTTGATCTTGACGGAACTCATTTTCTGGACACCCCTCGTAGCAACAAACTCCTCATTCATTGCGAAATATACAGTAAGGGACCATTTAAAAATAACGGAAATATATCATAACATTGTATTTAAATAGTGTTTCTTTTCCATATATGCATCACAGGCTTTTCTTTCTCTTGATAAAAATTTCATACATTTCACAAGAAAACATAAGTATCATAATAGAAATCAAAGCTACTTCAACACCAGATGTGATAAGGAGAGATAATTCTATCCTATTCAACTTTTTTCAGCGAATACAATGACTTCAGTTACTTGTAACACTGAAGCAACTTAGAAGAGGTTTCAGCTTTCCTTCCTTCCTTAGCGCGTTTCAAATTCTTTGATCGATCGAGATTATCTTTTATCTTGGAAATATAATAGAAAAACTTCTCCATAATGAGAGATTGGCAAAGTAGGGAACTCTGAATTGCCGGTGCGTAATGATACTAGCCGACTGAGAGGCGGCTAATTAGGGCGAGTTTTGTTTGAGCTAAAAGACACTGGTCACCAACAGGGAATCACTCATCCACTCAATAGCCGGTGTCACATCAAGCTCCTCTCTCTCTCTCCGTCTCTCAACTTTTCATTCAACTTCCTTTGAGCACTTCTCTTTGCCTTCCTTCGCTTTCCTCCATCGAATGATTAGCGAGCAATTTGCCCATCTCCACTCCACCACCCACACCCGTCTTCTCAATGTACTTTACCGAAAGGGCCACAGGAGCTTTGAGCTCATTTAATTTAAATAATGGCAATACTCTCTCTTCTCTCTCTCTCATCTCTTTCATGCCGATCTCCTTTTCTCTCCTCCCATCATCCTGATGAGCGATCGCCCCGGAGACCGTGACGTCAATGTTGGCGTTGGGTTTCTTTTCCCAAGATGAAAAGGAAAAAAAATGTTTTTGTCCGGACCAGTCTCTTGCCAAGAGAAGTCGCCTCCAAATGAAATTAATCCCTTTTTCCCCCCCTCTTCTCTCTCCCCCACATTCTTTCTTTTCATCTAATCTATTTACACCTCTTCTACAAAATTGTCTTTACCACTCTATTACGCCTGATATTTAATCAAACAATCAATAGGAACAATACAAGTTCGTGGTATAAAAATACATTTTATTAATGGTATAATCCGTTAGCTATTATCTCATTAATATTATAGCCGAGCGGATGACAATAATCTGGTTCCGGGCATTACAGGATGCAACTCCGGAACGAATTTCGCAATTCTTACCAACAGTGGTTTCTCTTATCAGTTCAAGTCCTCTCGCGACACAAGACAAAAGGCATTCCAGAGTAATTCGGAAATCTCTTATCGTAACGCAGCCAAGTCCCCTACAATTCCTGATAGCGAGCATATAACAGAAATCATAAACTGCACATATCGGCTCCGAAAAGCTTGTCCGTCTTTCGTTAAATGGGTATTACATCAAATAAAAAAAAAGGAAGATATTTAACAGAAATTCTTATAAGACCGGCAATCTGTCTCCGTTTCCGTCCGATTTCAGCGGGAAAATGCCTTTAGTGAACAACATAACGAATGGAATGATAGTAGTCTCAGTCGTGGGCTGTTTCTCTCCACAAACTCTTCGACCAACTGCTACTAATATTATCTGTAGGAGAAGAAGAGACGCCTTTATTTTTCTTCCTTTTCATTTTACAACCCTTTATCTCCGTGTTTTTGTATTTATAACAGCATCTCTTCCTTATTGTTTTCTTTCTTTATTCCATTTTTACCCGTTCCCTTTTATCACTTCTTGGTGCATCCTTTTCTCTCTCCTCAGCTCTTTCTTGTTTGCTGTTCTTGTTGTTATTTGTTGTTGTTGCTGCCTCTGGCTTTGCTCCTCTCTCTTTGCTTGGTTTGGATATTTAGTTTGTTTCTCTTTTATCATAAGATTTTTTCCAGTAAAAAATTCCAGTTCTTGTGTGAGCTGTGCGTTCATGTCTTTGTTGTTTAGTTCTTTCTCTTTATCATCCTCCTTTCCTTGCCGTTGCTTATTTTTTTAGTAAACAGTGAACCGAAATTTGTTTCGATAAAATAATATGGTTTCTTATTTTAATATTACCTTCCAATAACTGTAACAAATATTCAGAAAATAACAATAAAAAATAATATAATTAAGATTACGCTGTAACATATAAAAATATTTGAAAATAAAAATAATGAAAATAAGAAAATAACGCGATGTCTATATACATGAAATTTAATTTATTACATGAACAAAAAAAATAATAGAAATTTAATAAAGAAAAATATAAGTGATGCGTAGTGGTTAAGAAAAAGGAATAAAAATAATATCACACCAAAATACGAGGCCTTTCGGTCTTTTTAATCAAGGACCTTCATCAGGTAAAAACATTTTTGAAAGTATCAACTGATTTTTTTTTCATCAGTAAAGGTTTTAAGAATATAAATTTAAATAGTTAAAAACCTTGTTATAGTATAAAAATCTTCTGATAAAATACATACTTTAATAAATGGTAAAGAAAAATATAAGTGATGTTTTTTTTATTCCTTTATCTTAGAAATTTAACAAAAAATAAAATAAATAAATCAAAAAAAAGAAAAAAAGCTGACGTTCCTTTGTCAAAGCAGAGAGGTAATTCTCTAAAGCAAAGAGAATATTAGAGATTGTCCTGAAGTAATAGAAGAATAAGAAAGAAAAAAAAAAAGAATATTTAGTAATTTAAAATTCGCTCTTTAGTTACAAATTTTTTTTTTTTCAAATTTCTCATTAAAATTTATTAGGTATTTTTTTTCTGTGCTTCTATCGAATAAATTGATCTATCGTAATAAAAGATTTTTTAAACTTTCAAGTTTTCGTAAATTTCAAACTTCTGATTTTAAAACAGTCCACCAAATGAGTTTGGAAATATACGTACGTTGAGATAGTTATTTGACTGAAATTGAAATGTTATTTAAAAAATTTTTTTGGATGAGGTGATAAGAAAATATATCAATTTCTTAATGTTAATACGAGGGTCAGTCAAATGAAATCCGGAAATATTTTTTACAGCTCCTTTATTACTGACAGAGTTGGAACAAATACACTATTTTTCAATGTTAGTCCCCCTGCTTTTCGATGCATTTCCGCCACCGAGTCGGGAGGGCATGGACACCTTGGGGAAAAAATCTTTTGGCTGCGCGTGCATCCACTCATGCACCGCCTGTTTTTCCTCCGTGTCAGTCGCGAACTTGTGGCCACCTAAGGAGTCCTTTAGTGAGCCAAAGATGTGGAAGTCGGAGTGCGCGAGGTCGGGAGAGTAAGGATGATGGGGGTGGCACTCCAGACTCAAGTCCTGGATTGTCGCCACGGTCGCACGTTGTCATGCTGGATGAGAACGCCTGTTGAGAGGAGTCCGCGGCGCTTGGTGCGTATAGCAGGTTTCAGAATGTCACGCACCAATTCACTATAAGTGGCACTGGTCACGTCTTGCCCTTATCCATGTAATGTTGCACTATGGGATCCTTGTGGTCCCAGAACAAGGTCAGCATCACCTTTCCTGCGGATGGCTGGCTGCGGAACTTTTTCGGTTTTTTTCGTCCGCCAAACTTGTTGTGCCTCTGCTGAATTTCTTACACCATTCTTACACCATTGCGAGTCTGCGATAAACATGCCGCACCATACTGTTCCATCATGCGTTGGTGGATTTCTATTGGTTTCGTGCCTTCACTGTGTAGTAAACGGATCACTCCACGCTGCTCTTCTTTGGTGAATTCCAACAAGGGGCCCCCATATTGGACACGCCTGTATTGCGCCGCTGGGTCACGTGGGGACGCGGGACCAACGCCAATTGATGGCGGGAAAGTCCACGCGCATGCGTACCGGGTCTAATCGCAATGGGAGCGGTTTTAGATTTTCTACAGCAGTTTTCCAGTTTTCATTTGACTCATATAATTTTAAATGGCTTCATTATTAATGTAATTTTTATTGGCACATAATGTATTTTTAGATTAGTTTTATTGAATTTGAAATTAATTTAAAAAATTTAAATTAAATGGAAATTATCTTCTATATCTATCTATCTATACATACAATAAAACTAACGTGTCCATGGTTGTTCGCGCATCACGCAAAAAGTACTGGACGGATTTTGATGAAACTTAGTATGGTTATAGCTTACAGTCTGGGTCTTCAAATAGGGCAGTTTTTTCTGCGTGAAAATATATCATTCCCACGGGAAAATTCCAAAACGGCGCGGTGGAGTGGTAGTTAAAATTGTCAGCAGATGTCCTGCGAGTTTTTAAATTCGCGCAGCAGTAGTTAAACTTGCCAATAGATGTCGCCAGATAAGAGACATGCCTTCTAAATATGCCTTCCAGAAAGAAGGACTCCAGAAATGTTACGAGAATGAGCCAAATACAAACGGAGTACGTGATGGTTATAGCTTTTAACTTAGTGTAGTTATAGCTTATAGTCTGGGTCAACATTTAGGCTACTTCTTCCTGCGGAAAAATGTCCCATTCCCACGGGAAAATACTGGAACCACGGAATGTTCAAAAATTTGCCAAAAGATGTCGCACAAGTGTTTTAAACCGCGTTATGGTTAATTTTTTCCTTCTGAAGTTAAAACAATACTATATAAAAGAATTCTACGATAAGGGTTGCCACCTCTCCGATGTTGGGCTAGAAAGTCCCGTATTGGTCTTTTTTCTCCGGACTTCAGTTTCAAACAGCCATTCTCCGGTGTTGCAGCCGTTACTGCGGGACTGGCAAGTCATTTTGAAGGTACAACTCAAAACTCTTGACACTCCTACTATCATGGATTAAGGAAGGCCATTTCAGGACGGTACAGAAAGTACGCCAGCCTGTGTAAAAAGACATCATGATTATGAAAAAAATCCATTTGCACAAAAATAAATGTTTAATTTAAAAAGATAAAGTAAATTTCAATGAAAATGTTAATATCTCTGAAAAATTATTAATTAGATTAGATGGAGAAATTTTGTTTGACGAAGGTGGCAACCCTAACTCCGGTTTTGAAACTCTTTGAAGGTCAAAAAAAAAATCTCCTTGTGGATAAGAGGTTCCCTCCGATTTTGGTCTTTGAAGGTGGCAAATTACGGACTTCGAGTTTTCCTTTGCGTAATGGTTGTTGTTGTTTAGTTTTTGTCCTTTGGCTGCAGTTTTTGAAATTTTTTTTTTTTGCGCTGACTTTCTCCGCACTGAGTTCGACGGGTGCGGAGCCGCGACACAACTAGTTGCAAATAAATTGTAATAAACCTGTTTCTTTTTTTTTTAAAGAAATTTTATTTAATTTTTTTGGTTGAGGTGATAAAAAAATTTCAATTTTAGTCCGTCAAAAAAACCCCAACATTGTTTGTATACACACTTTAAGAGACGCCATCTGTGGAATTTTTTCCGAAGTTGGATCGAAATACGGAAAGAGTATTTTTTTTTTTTTTTGAATGCTTTCTTTCAACTATGCTGCGCACTACCACACTTCATCGGCGTGTGCGAGCGTGCCTGGATGAGAATTTGCAAGGACATTGGACAGGTCGAAGAGATGCAATTCAGTTCTCCGTAAGCCAGTGTTGCCAACTCACTCACATTCTCCCCCCCCCCCCAAACGGAATGAGTAAAACCCCCATAATCCCACAAAAATCGCGAAAAAGCATAATGCGACAATTCTATGAAGCATTTTTATTTTATTTCATGAAGAATATCAAGCATATCCAGTGCATTTTGTCTACATTATTTTTTTCCATACATATTTTGATTGAAATTTTGAAGCATTTCTTTGGTAGGCTGAAATTTAGAACAATCTATTTCTTTTCTTCTTAAATAATACCTAATGGTTAAAATTGTCAATTGACATTCTGTTGCGCAATTTGTTCTTGATTACGTTATGGTCACTGAAAGCTCTTTCTACAGCAGCATTGCTATAAGGTAAACAAACATTTCAGCGCCAACTCAGATAATTCTCTAAATCTTTCATGATCAGCAGAATTCAAATCCAAAGCAACTTCAGCCCAAAATTCTTCTATATTTTGAACATAGTTCCATATTTTGTTACCCAGATTTTGCTACCGAGTTTCAATGTTAGCAATACTTTCAGTTGGAAACGCCAGTGTTATTGCCAATTTTTCAATAGAAGGTTTGCTTTCGGATGTGGTTAATGTTGGATTTAATAAGGTCATATCTTGTAAAATAGATAAATTACCTGGCAACCTATTTTTAATTTGTTTGCATAGTTCAACACAAAAATCCTTTTCCAAACTTTCACATACTTAAGCGTGTATTTTTGTCGTGGCTCCCGTATTGGAGGCATGTTGTAATTTCTGCTTCTCTTCTCCTATCTTGGATCGGACAGATCTAACAGCAATTTTTTTACGGCGGCAGGAGCGTAATTTTGTAATATTTGTTTATATATTTTTACAGAAAATGAAGATTTTGCTACAAAATATCTATATTTGCTACACAAATGTGAAAATGTGAAGAGGTGCTAATGCTTTGGTTGTATTAATATCAGTGCTAAAGTTATTGCTTATTTTGATAAATTATAAAACAGTAGACAAGTAAAGTTTTTAATACTTTTTATAATTGGAAAAAAATGTTAACAATTAATACACTCAGCATATAGCAGTGAGAAATATACTTAAAACTTCATTACCATTAGCAGCAGTACTATTCATTTTAGTCGAAAATAAATAAATAACCATATGGTGGTGTGATCTTACCTTAATTGATGATGGGCAATCGTCCGTCAAGCGAAGCAGTGAAGCCTTCCCGTCTCCTTACCTTACAGTGAGTATGGGTCCCGATTGAGTTCCTTGCAGCAGAAATTTCCGGATTTATATATGCTATTATCAATCATCACTGACCAATCAATGCAATATGAATTTGGCGTAAGTGCTTTCTAATATGCAAGTACAGAGGTCGAGTCAAAAGTAGTGGCCGACTCGGGAGGTGGGGGGTTAGAGTTTGACGAATTCTGGGCGAAGACCATTTACCACAAGGGTATATCGCAATTTATTAAGAGAAAAGAGTGGGAAGAAACGTCAATACGAATTTGAATGCCATAGACATTGTGCCACCTGCGTCAGCCAGTGTAAAAATATGGCAGAAAAATTGGTGATACGCGGGCTCCTTCGTCACTATTGGAAAAAGGGGACCAGTACGCGAGCAGCAGCCACCGAAATTTGCAGGGTGGAAGGTCAGGGTGTGACCAATGAATGGACAGCACGACGGTGGTTCTCCCGCTTTTCGTCTGAAGACATGGGCCTGAAAGATGCGCCAAGGAGCGGAAGACCCAAAGAAGTGGATGATGCAGCCCTACGACAACAAGTGGAAGCCAACCCAGGCAGCACCACCCGTGAACTAGCGGCGGACTTCGAGACAACACAATCGAGTGTGGTTCGACATCTGCACGCCATGGGAAAGGTCAACAGGAGCTGCCGAGTTGTGCCCCACGAGCTGACGCCCGCGCAAGCACAACAACGGGTGAAGGTGTCTCGTCAACTGCTGGAAAACCCCTGGGATGACCGCTTCTACCGGTGTTTCGTGACCTGTGATGAGAAGTGGATCGCGTTCCGTAATCCTGACATGCGTCGGCAGTGGTTGGATGTTGGACAACAGGCAGAACCTGTCCCCAGACGCGACAGGTTCGAGAAGAAGGTCATGCTGTGCGTCTGGTGGTCATGCAAAGGCCTGGTGCACTTTGAGCTGGTCCCTGATGGTCGTGGTGTCACCGCTGACCTGTATGCTGAACAGCTCGAGCGAATGTACGCCGCCCTGGTCGTCCAGCAGCCTGCCCTGGTCAACCGAAAGAGAGCCCTCCTGCAGCAGGACAATGCTCCACCGCACCGGGCGCGAAGAACCTCGCTTAAGTTGCAGGAGTTGGAAGGCATCGAGGTTCTGCCTTATCCAGCATACACCTGGCACCTTCCGACTACCATCTCTTCCGGTCCATGGCGCGCTTCCTGCGTGGACGGCGCTTCGCCAAGTCAGTGAGGTTGAAGACGCCGTGCGTGACTTTTTCGCCCAGAAACTGGATGAGTGGTTTCGCGAGGGCATCCGCCAACTGGCTGATCGTTGGATGAAGACCATCGGCAATGAGAGGTTCCTGTCTGGTGCCCATTTAAAAGTTTGCGCGGTGATCGGCCACTACTTTTGACTCAACCTCTCTGTAGCATTGGTGACTCAGAATGATTGTACTATTGGTGACTCAGAATGACGTATCATGTATCTTGATTTTGAAGCTTCTCGGAACTATTTTTATTTCTTGGTATAGTTGGGCTTGAGTCAATTTCACCTAAAACAAAATCCCCCCCCCCCCAAAAAAAACCTCAGGAAAAATTATCCCCATATTAGCCCCCCCCCCCAAATAAAATAAATACCCCCCAAATTCGGGGGGGGGGACCCCCAAGTTGGCAACACTGCTGTAAACTCTCTTGATTTAACACATTTAGACTTTTATATATGTACCTAAAGGATGTCATGTATCGCAGAAAGTCGTAGAAATTAAGACAGTAAGTGCAGCAAAACTAATGGATGTTTAATTTCGCCCAAACTGCAGATCGCTGTACTAGTAACTGGAAGCTAATTGCAGCCATTTCGAACACCTCTTGTAATCGTAGCGGTCAAAGTTAACTTGTATTTATTTTTATTTATTTATTTATTTATTTATTTATTTATTTATTTACGAATTGGGATCCAATACGTCCATCCAGGGCCTGTATGGCCAGAGGCCGACGAGTTGGGTCCCTGGATGGACCTGGATTCACGACTGCTGTATGATGGTCGCAGCAGCCGGGGGGGGGGGGTGAGATTGTCTATCACTGCTTATTATCTTATGATGTTTGAATAAAGTTAGCACAAAAATAAATAAAAATGTATTAAAATGTTTATATACGTTTTTCATCTGCTGAAATGTGTATATTCTTTTTGGCGGACTCTAGTTCTGTGCACACAAGAAAGAAAAACCTTGAGATCGCTCCCAAGAAACTAGGCCAAAAATTGAGAATTAATGAGATGAGCAAGCGAGAGAGAGAGAGAGAGAGAGAAATTTTTAAAATAAATATTTATTAAAAGTCGAATTAAATCGGATATCATAAAAATTTGGTTTTAATATGATACACTTTTTAATTTAAAAATATTCAAGAATCTGACGAATTTATTAAAATTATCGAATTAAACCAGATGTCAGAAAATTTTTAGATGGTAATAGAAAACTTTTCAAAAGCAACACGGGTAAAGTTATTCATGCGTTGGGAATAAATTTAAGTACATATGGTTTCTCCCGGCAGAATGTAATTGTATAAAAAATTTCTAAAAATACGGAGCACAAAATTACACTAAGATTTCAATTCTTAAATCGGTTAAGTGTCACAGTAATGTTAAAAATCTTCGCTCGTACGAAGCAGTTTCCAAGTATCACTGAAGTCTTATATTAATGGGGATAAAATGGTTGTACGACTATCAATCATTAAAAATATAATACGTCAGGCATGATAATGTCTTTTTCAAGCATTATGTTTCACTGCCAGCATCTAGCCAGATCTCGTAAATTATTTTTAAAAGAAGGACAAATAACAGGAGTAATAAGAAAAGAAGCCACTTTCTAAATTTGACATAACGTTCGTTGGAGAAATAAAACAGGGAAAAGTTTTGGTCATAAAAACTTATACGGCATTCGACCCTCTTGCTCCATTTTAGAAAAGACGGGGGAAAACAATAAAAAACCCATCGAAAATATTAAAGAAGCAAAAATATTCTATAATAAGGTTTTTCAAAAACAAAAGATGAAAACTGGCTTTATCCTACTTTTATTATGGGTTATACGATAAAAATCGATTTAAAATAGGGATTTATTACGATTAAGTTTTATCAGAATGCAATAATAAGAAAGGAGATGATTGTCTGTGTTGTATTAGTTGGTTCAATATCAGCATATTAATGTCATAACATAAAATATAAGCATAAATTTTTTTTTTGGTTTGCTTTTTATTGCAGTACTCACGTCGATGATGATTGTTTAACGGAACAGCAGAGTTCGCGAATAGAGTTCGTTCAGTAATTCAAGCCTATTTAATGTAAAAACTTGCTCAGTTTACATGAGAAAAAGTATACCCAGACTATGTCCCGTATTAAGAATGAGCACTAATGCACTTGCTCAAGATCATTGTTGAATACAAATTCACTATTATTGAATTTATACTCAACAGTGGTTTGAGCAAGATCATTAGCGCTCTTTCTGAATATGGGCCTATGAATGCAATGTTTGTATCGACAACGTTTGGCCAGGAAAATTCAACATACAATAGTGTGTAGTTAATATTAACACAAACAGTTCTCCAAAAAACTTTGTTTAATTTTTCTTTTGATGCTTTTGTGCAAATTTTACCATCTTTTCCACACTATCACCGCAATTAGTTAGGGACTGAACTAATCGACGCTACATGCAGTTTTTACATTAAAGAGCACATCTTAGGTTTATACGAGGGCGTATTGAAAAGCAATGCCTCCATGACTGTAACTTTTTTATTTGTTAATCGATTTTCAAAATTCTTTTTGTATCTCATACTCACATTTGTCCTCTATTCACTTTTCGACATAGTCCCCATCCCTTTCCACGCATTGCGCCAACGCGTGACTAGTTGGGTGAATCCGTCGGAGAGGAATTCCGGAGTTGTTGCCGACACCAGGATTGAATGGCAGCGTTTACCTCGCCGTCAGAACCAACTCATGTCCCTTAAGGGGCTCTTTCTTCTTTGGGAAGCGGTGAAAGTGGCAAGGTGCAAAGTCTTTCATCTTTGAACTTCAGTCATTCATCTTTGAACTGTAGGCGCTGCAACGCCTCTGGTGTGTGGCGACTCGTGTGCGGGCGGACGTTATCGTACTCCAGAAGAGGGTCCAAAGCTGCCATTCAATCCTGGTGTCGACAACAACTCCGGAATTCCTCTCCGACGGGTTCACCCAACTAGTCACGCGTTGGCGCAATACGTGGAAAGGGATGGAGACTATGTCGAAAAAAGAATAGTGCATTACATAGCGGACAAATGTGAGTATAAGATACAAAAAGAATTTTGAAAATCGGTTAACATTTAAAAAAGTTACAGCCATGGAGGCATTACTTTTCAAAACGCCCTCGTAAGTTCACATCTTCTCTCGTTATTGGCCTGATTCATTCGAAATTTCAGATTTAAAGAGAGTAGAAAAAATCTCTGTATTCTTTTATAGTTTTTAACCAGTTTCTGTTCCAAAAGCTTCAGTGTAAAAAATAATAGTAACACATCCTCCCTGACGACATTTTATTCTGTTACTATAAATGGAGAATACGTCTCCGTACAACTGCGAAATATTAAAACGCTTACAAATTATTTTGAATTTAAAGAACGTAAATTACTGAAGTCATTAGAAAAGTTGATGAAGGGCTTGTAACGATAAAAGTGCACGAAAATTAACGGATTCCTTTTAACGATCCCATCTTAAATGCACATGACAGCAATTTCAACGTGGCCTAGAACCATGTGAATTTTAAAAAGATGATCAGAGAGAAGTTCCTTCGAATTCAATAGAGTTAATGTGGAAGAGCATTTCTCCATCTCTCTCTCCCTCTCCATTTAATTGTAACTCTTAAAATGTTAACTTCCGGTTGGCTTAGGACCAACATGTTTTTTTTTCTTTTTTCGGAAAGAAGGAAGAAAGGTCCTCAAAAATGACCACGAATGAGAAGGAGACGGTGCTGAAAGAAAGAGCGAGAGAGGACAGTGGGGCGCAGCTGGTGCACCGTCCATCATTCCTGGGAACGGAGAAAGATTCGTAAAAATCAAGCGAATGGAAAGGAACGAGAGAACAGGAATGGGGAAAGAAGGAAATACGAGAGAGGAAACTAATACGAAGAGAGGCTATTGCGAGAGGGGGAAAAGAGACCATTTTTAAGTTTGGCACCAGAAAAACCCAAAACGAGTTCTTAGCAGCACAAGTAAACAGATTACTTCAACCTTTAAGAGGGAGACGCATAAAGAGTTTTTTCCTCCGCCCCTCGAAGGGCCGCAGAAAACATAAATAAAAATTTTTATTGCGCACAAAAGTTGAGGTTTTCAGAAAATTTTAAATATTAAAAGTTTCCTTTACTCCCCTACCCAGGCAGAATTTTCAGTCTCCAGAAAATTCGCCAGCTTAAATGGATATGATGCACAATCCGTTAACATGGATCAATCTACTGGAAGATGTTACATCTTTCATTGCTTTGTTTAGAAATTTATGTCAAACATGAAGGGTGAGTGAAAAGTTTAATAATACTTTCATCACGTTATTTCTTAATTCGTAACTTTACAACTAAAGCTGCGTAGCATTCAGAATAGAGGCCATCATATTGCATCGTCTTAAGGTATTTTTTTGAAATTCTTCGAGCCTGCAATAGTACCAATTCTTGTACTTCAAGGCGAAGAACTGTTCATCTTGGCTTCCCCCTTTTTCTGGTTGTTGAAGTACCACCCGCAAAGGAAGTAGGCCATGATCGAAACAAGTAATATTCCGACGGTGCTAGGTCCTAACAACATACAGGACCTAGGTCCAAACAACAATATGCAGGGTGTGACATCAGTTCGATTCCAGGAACTTGGGATTTTCCGGCTCGTTCGAGCAATACGTGGCTTCGATTTGTCCTGCTCTAGGAATCAGTGTTGCCAGATTTAGTAACGTTTTTAAAGCGCTTGTCCTTTGTTGGACATTGTTAAACAATGCACAAAACAATGAAAACAAGGACAAACGCTTTAAAAAAAGTTACTAAATCTGGCAACACTGCTAGGAATACACGTCTTCTGTCCACCATTGCTTGAATTTTGTTTTAAAACGTCATATATGCGCTCAGCGAGGCAAACGAGAAAGACAGGCTCCGGCACTGAAAAGTCACCTGACCAAGATAGGTCTATTAACAATGTAACTTTCATTGTTTCCATCTTGTATTTTAACAATCAGTGTTTTTTCCTTTGTTGGAAACAATGAAGGTTGGATTGTTGCTAGACCTATTTTGATCAGGTGACTTTTCAGTGCCGGAGCCTGTATTTCTCGTTAGCCTCGTGCGTTCAGCTATTCTAAGTCGATGTTAGGGTTGATGGTTCGACCGTCTGAAAAAAAACCGTAATGGAATATCCCCTAAAAATTCACCAGACACAGAGCATCACTTTGTACTCAAAACGCTCACGTTTGGCAAGAGATTCAAAAAGCTGGCTCGGGCTCAACAAGTGTTAGGATTACGCAAATAGAGCCATTTTTCACCGCACGAACAATTTTTTTGATGAAACAAACATTGTGTGGGTTTTCTTGGAGTTCCACATAGCCTGTGAATTTGTGTGAATGGTTACTAGACAGCTCAACATAGCGGGAACCGTTCAGTGATGTGTCTAGGAGGACCAATGGACCCAAACCATACCATGCAAAAATACCCCAAGCAGTATGCTCCACTACCAGCCTGAACGATCCCTTATTAACAACTTGGGTCCATCACTTCATGGAGTCTGCGCCACATTCGGGCTCTTCTAACATCCGATATAACTAGAACAGTGATTCGCCGATCACACAACCCATCTTCAATCTTCCAAGGCCCAAATAATATGTTCACGAGCCTAAATGATGCACTGTGTCCGGTATTGTTGCGAATGTCGTGTTACTCTGTGGGTCTTCTGCTACCGTAGCTCATGGATATTAAAACACGCCACTGGATTTCTGTCGGAAGCGTCTACATTGAATATGGCAGATTTTGAAGGTGTGCTATGGCTTCCGGTTAGAATGGACAATTCTAGCCAGACGCCGGTGGTCACTTTCGAAGAAGAGTCGTGGTCGGCCACTGCGTTGTCCATGGTAGGTGGTAACGCCTTCCAGAAGAAATTCTCAGGACAGCTGGATCACGGAATGTAGAATTCCTAAACAACCCCATGCTTTGGACGCCCGCTATCATGCCACGTTCGAACTTTGATACTCGTGACCTTGCCATGATCACAATGATAGAGATACAAGTAGATAAATTGTACAGGGGCGTAACTATACTCTGTCCAACGAAAGTGTGACAGGGCGTGTGCAATTAAATTTTCAATTTCAATTGTTAGATATTGTTAATTTTATTTTGCAATAATGTCTAACAATTGAAATCGGAAATTTAATTGGACACGCCCAGTCAAACTCTCGCTGAACAGAGTATAGTACATGTATATGCCATTTTAGATTAGTCCATGTCTTCATGTGTAGGTGACAGCAATGATCAATATATATACTGCTATTCCATGATTTTCGCCCTTTGAATGTATAATCAGCAATTTTTGAAATAATTATACTCTGTCCAACGAAAGAGGAAGTTTAACTGGACACGCCCACTCCAACTTTCGTTGGACAGGATATAGTTAAAAAAGACGAAGTTTACTTTTGCATGTAATTCGAAATGAATAATGCAAAAAGATAAGGTAGCTGTGACCAGTATACCTCTCGATATAAAAGTTTATCTCGATAAGGGAGCCCTTTGAGACACGACAGACATCTAAACGATATTCAATTCTTGCCAGCACCCCTTCATCAACTGCGTCTATCGCTTGGGAAATTCGCCGCATTAAATCTCCTGTAAGTCATGCGGTAATGGGATACGAAGACACTGTCCTTCACGTATCCCCACAGAAAGAAATCTATGATCTAGGTAGGGGGGCACATATCAGTGGCACAACACTGGCCCCAACTACCACTGTGATAACATGTCAAGATCATGGACGAAGTAGAATTCTACTTCTGCAATGGTCAAGGTACTGTAGATTAAGGCCTTTAGAGCCTTATGTAGATGGTTAAAACGCGCCTGTAGCGAGCGTTTTCGAACTGGCGAGTTTTCAGCTTTGCCAAATGAAACTTGCAGACTATACTTTTCATTTAATATCAGTCTCTTTTGAATATCTTGAATATACTGGTCACCGCTACGTTTTCTTTTTGCATCATTCATTTTGAATAAACCTGTATATGACTATCATTTTGGCATTTGATGCAATGGCTTTAAGTATATGCGGCCAAACCTGAATGATCATTGTTTCTGACTAAACACTTCAGTTTTACTTTCTGATATACGATAGAGAAAGTATTATAATCGTCAGAAATTCGACAGCTTGAGATGTTTGTGAATACGATAACTCAAAATCGCAACGAACTAGATGGATGAAATTTGGTATGTGGTCCTTATACCAAATTTTTGATCTATATCAACTTTTGAACCAAATCTGTCAACCGCAGGTGGTACTTTACCTGTTCTCTTTTTTGACGACTGCGTAGCAAACGGACTGCCTCAGGCAATAATCGATATTCGGCAACAATGTAACATATCGGCTGCCAAAAGAATACTCGATTTTCTTCATAAATCTAAGACTTTAAATCCAGGTAAACAAATAAAATTGAGAAATTAAGCCAACGAAGACATGCTTGGAAGCGGAAAAGTCACCTGACCATCGGGATGCTAGCAACAATCCAAACTTCACTGTTTCCAACAAACTGAAAAAGACTGATTGTTAACATCCAAGATGGAAACAATGAAGGTTGGATTGTTGCTGGCATCCCGATGGTCAGATGACTTTTCCGCTTCAGGCCTGTCTCTCTCGTTGGCCTCGATTAGATATCAAAGTTCAGCCAATCTTACATACAGAAGGGGTACTTTACGTGAATACCTACTTAACATTTTTCACATAAACTAGCATTTTAAATGGATAGAAATGGTTGAAATTTTGTAAGACCTTCATAATTGCAAAAGATAATTAGACATAAAAATTCTTGATTCCATAGACACAATCCTTTTTGACCACACGTTACAAGTGACATCCTTATGTGTGTATATGAGAAAGTCGAGGAGAGAACATAAGAACTTAAACATTTTTATAAGTATTCTTGAAAGTTAAACTTTAATTAACATTAGAAAATTATATTAATATATAAAAACAATTAGAAAACACGCATTTAATCCATAATGCTTGAAACAAATTTTTATTTTAAGAGAAATGACATAAAAAAGACCCTCTAGAACGGTTTCGAAGCAAACGGACGAAGCGTCGACGGTTCACTTTGGTGCGCGCCTCGCCCTCTTCTCATCGCCTTTCCGCTGCCGAAAATCAATGCTTCATCTGATCTGGAGCGGCGAGGGCCATGGGTGAAACAATGGAAGGGTGAGGGTGTGGAAGAATGCACCACCACATCCTCCGTTACGTCCTGTACATCATCAACGTGACACCTACAGACATGTGCGTTGCATTTTAACTTACCAAGTTTACCCATCCTATTCCATCGCTTTCCCTCCCCGCCCAACGTTCTTTCCTCGTCTCCTCCCCCTATACCGCGGCCAAGTTTCGATCAGAAACGTCGGGAGTGCCAACAACCATAATGAATTCTTCACCGAGTACGCCTCTTCGAAAAGCAGCCATAAATTCAATTCTCACTGAAGCAAAAAAAAGACAACTACAATCGGTGGAGACTCACACGTGCCTCGCCATTGATGCCCCGACTCACCCTCCAACTCGTCTCTCCTCGTCTCCATTTCACTCTCTCTTTCCTCGAAATTCTCTCCGGGATTCAGGGAGTGGTTCCTCCTTATTCACACTCTCACCAATTTCATATCTCTCTCTCTCTCTCTCTCTGTCTCTCTCCACACGTAAAGCGAACGCTATTTAACCAATGACGAGTATGAACACCCCCTTGAATCAAATTCCGCTTCCACTACGCTCCACCCTCTTTTTTTCCTCTTATTGTTTCTTCAACGTTTCATCCCCCACCTTTTTTGTATGCATACGCTGGTCTTTTTTAAAATTTATTTCACTTTTTAATTAAAAATTTCCCTGCCATTCTACAAATGAACTCGTGTCAGATAAGAAACGAAAGCCGTCAATTTAGATAAAATGCTCCAGTTGCTTAAATGCTATTAACTCAAAGGCACAGCAAGGTAGGGGAGGAAAGGGGGAGCCCACTCCACTCGGATTATTTTCCCGCACACATCAAGAGTATTTATTCCCTAAAAGCTATAGTGAATGCTAAGCATGTCTCATGTTACACTTTCTTGAAGTGAGGAAAATCAACAAATATTTTTTTTTGTCCATGGAAAGCCGAAAACTAAAAACGAGTTTTTGGCAGAGTCAATGATAAAAGTGATAGAATATTTTATATAATTAATAAAATTAACATTAAAAATCAAATATTAAAATGAATAAAATTGTTAGAGGACCAAATGAACAGGGTTATTCAAAAAGAATGATGTAAAAGTAAATTTATTTTTTATTGAACTGACATACAGAACCATACTGATATGAAAAGATATCAATAACGTCTCTCTGTTTCAAACTCTTTTGATCTGCATTATATTATTTTATCCCCATCGTTTCATGCAATGCCATTTCATCCCTAACTTTTGTCCCTTTGAAGACAAGCACCTCATTCCAATTGCTAAGTTGTAGAGCATCATTTAATTGGTTTAAATCTTTCGACAGAAGCAAAACACTTAAGCAGTCCAAACTAAAAACAGAATAAATAAATTATCCTCAATGCAATTTTGAATTTGAATAATCGGCATTGCAGGGAAGCTGTCCCTTATATTGCTAAACAATAATTTAAGTAAATAAGAAAATGCCCATTAAAATTCTTTTTGATTTTGAATTCGTTTTTATTTAGAATTTTGTTTAGATACACGAACTTCGCTGTAACCTTTTCAAATGAAAGCAGAAAGGGGGGGGGGCGCTTTCCTGCACTTCCCATTCAACTTATCTACGTATGAGCTTGATTAATGACAATTTATTTTTTCAATTTGGATCAATAAAGAATTCTTTTGTCGATGGATTTAGACTAATTAGGAAGTTGGTTCTGCAAGTTGGAAAATGGAATTAGAGTTTCTGAAACTGAATCCGATAAGAACAAAGTTAGAGATTAAATGTCATTGCATAAAGGAGATGGGAGTAATAATTGTGTAATTTAATGCACCATAATATTGACATAATTACAAAAACTTTTATGCACCTAACATATTAGCCTTTGAATGAAGTGAATAAAAGTAGATCTAGTTCTGGGCATCCTAAAACAGTTCGTGTATGCTATGGAAACTTCAAAAATCGCTACGTTCTCTCTTCAGCATGATTCTCTCATTAATATGCAATGAAAACGTTTCATTTAATGGACTATTTAATCATATTCATCAATGATAACGGAGGACTTAATTTACAAACATTAAAGTGAGATGACTTTGGAAACATTAATAAACCGTAGATAAATTTAGTGTATCTATTAAATGTTTTTGAAAATCCTGGGCAGAGAGATGGATCTTTCTTAATTTTAAACTACTTCAAAATGTCCATTAACAATTTAGTGACAATTTTAACATTTCCTTTCTTGGGTGTTCCTTTAATATTGATAACAAAGGAAAACAGGCAAGAAAATAGTATGGTACAGAATACCAACTTACTTTAACAAAGGATCAAAAATGAGCACTTGTGGACTATTTTAAATTTTAACTCCAGGAATAAATTAAATAGTAACCTTATATTAAAACAAATAAAAAAAGAGAATAATAAACTTCGAGAAGGAAAAACAAGAAAAAACTTTGAAGGAAAAGAAATAGTTCTACAGTTAGCTACTTTTGAGTCCATTAACGCCACCTTTGCCGTGTTCATATTGACAAGGGTTACGTTGCTCATGGAACAGCTGAGGATTCGTGCCATTAATTTTTACAAAATCTGCTTGGGGCCATTGATCTCCACCGAACAATTACTTTAACGTTATGGGCGTCTATTGCGCCTACAAGGGAACGGGAAAGGATGGGGAAGGACTCGAAGGATTCGGAGAAAGAATAAATGGAGAAGGTTAAGACTAGCGGAAATTTTAAGAAACGCTCTGTTGAGAAGAAAACTTCCTTCTTAAAGGGCGCGGTTAATTATTCGATAACATAATTAATGCTAATTAATATACACTAACTTATCATCTGAGCCTATTTAAACATTCTAATGGTCGATACCCGTGTTTTAATTGAATCATGAAACAAGCAAATATTAAATAAGCTCCGCAGCTTAAGATTTTATGCAAGATGTATACAAAATTGATAGATTAATTTATAAAATTTAAAGAGAATGATACTATAGGAACGATTGCAGTGCACAACCAGTGTAATATTTGACGATGGTTATAATCTTCCGTTAACTGTCACAAATTTCTATACATTAATGTCATTTCGTTTCTATTAATCAATTTGGACAGCTTTCCTCGATCATTACTGCGCTATCAGTTGTAATTCAATGAACATACAGAAATTATCAGCTTAATATTTCACAAAAATGCATTCTGTTCATAATGAAACTTCTAATATGACTAGGATATAAGGTGACGATCAATTGCGTAGAAGGACACTGGAAACATGTGCCGATATGTGAAAAGCTTTTCGATATTTGCAATGTGTCGCACGAGCGTGATATGATCCATCTCCGCCCGTTCGGCAATGGAAGGACTAGCTGTTCGTGTTCACGGGAATCGGTAAGCACCGGAATGGTCGGGAAATGTTCGCCTTCATAGCTTTTCTTTTTTTATGACTGACATCTGTAACGGGTTTGGCTGTTTCAAGAACATGTCTGCAAGATATTTCTTCTCTTGTTTCAACGCGATGAACAACCAGTTTTAGAAATTTCCTGAAACTTAAACTAACGTTAAGTAAAAAGATAATAGTAACCGATTTGAAAATATATTAATATAAATTTTGTTGCATTTGTCATTGAGATAGATAGATTGTTTTTTTTTTTAATATTTTACGACATAATGAATTCACAGTGAACATTTAAGAATGTATATAAACACAGCTTAAAAATACGAAAGAAAAATTAGCGCATAATAACAATAAGGCCTGGGCGCTGAAACGTCATTACATTGTTACATCACCTCAGTAGGGAATTGTTAACCGTATTTCCACCAATAATAAGCTCTGAATTTTCCCTACTGAGGTGATGTAACAATGTAATGAAATTTCAGCGCCCAGGCCTTGTCTTTAGGTGGTGTTGATAATAATCGGTAATAGTGTAGATTGAGTTGTAACAACTTATTTGAGTTTCGACATCGGCACTATTTTTTTTGCTCTGGCCACCTGGTTGAATCAAAATAATATTTGCCTCTGAAAAAAAATTATGAATACCGGTACCTTTTCAGTATAATTTTGAATGTGTCAAATAAGGGGAGTTTGAAAAAAAAAATTTCAATATGTAAATAATATTCAAAAAACACTCCAAAATCTTTATACCACTTACACTGATGCCCAAAAATAAACTAACAAACACAAAATGAAGACTATTCAGAAAATAAACAGTGAACTTTTCAGAAACTTGAAATGTGACTTTCTTAGATATTATTACTCCTACATATCGAATCAGAAAAACTCGCCTAGTGCGGATAGAATTAGGTAAATAAAGACATGCAGATAAGCGATATCCAAAAACGTTGTTCAACATTGAGCATTTCATGGTGAAGTTTGCAGTGAAAGTGAAAACGTTTGCACGACTCTTTAAAGTGGAGGGCAATCGGAAGATTAGAAAAAGGTCAATTTCTGCAAATAAACTGAATATTGCAAGTTAATCTCTGCAGGTTCTCGAATCTCTGCAGAAAAATGGAACTGTAACTAGAATAACAGAGCAAGTGCGCCCAAGAACTACAACACACCGGCATTTGGCTCTAATTTCCCGCCAACTTAAGAAGTCAACGGCAAGGCAATTCTCTCTGGACTTCTGTCCAGCTGTTACAGTAAAAACATTGAGACAAATACGTACGTGCAGACGACTTCAGAGAAGCCTGTCTGCAAAAAGACTGACAAACTGCATACCATTCATTCCTGCGTGAAGAAGTGACTGTCTCATGTGGTGCAGATAAGTCAACATCAAGTTTTAAACATAGTCGACTCATTATATCTGGAAAGCCTGGAATTCGACATCTCCCATCCAGCATCACGGAGACTTATGACTGATGGACGTATTGTGTGGAAAATCTTATGATGGACGGAAGCGAGCCACCTCACAAATCTGAACGAGGCACCATGACTGGCCAGAGTCCTAACGTCTTAAGTTAGACTTTCCAAAATTGCTTTTGGTATGCATTCAAATTTTATGCATCGCTCGCTTACATAGGCGAAAAGATGAAAGATATTCAGATGACTTTCCTGAAAATGAAGATATTCAGCGGATGTATGGCCAATCAGATCTCCAGACTTAGTCAGTAAAACATTTGGAATGGCCTGGGAAGGGCAATACAGCACGTCATCCCCTCCCAGAATACGATTAGCACTAAGAAGAGTATTAAACGCCATTAAAAACCACGAGTGTTCGTTGTGAGACAGATATAGCTGTTAAAATTGATAATAACTCCATATTAACCTGTGATAATAGCCCCATGAGCTACTGCATATTTGATCCCAACACCTCAAAGCGCATGCTCAATGATCTTGAATGATTTTTTCATTATGTAATTAATACTCGATAATGCATCATTGTCTTTACATATCAAATTTCATTAAGTTCGTTGTTCACTTCTTGAGATAGTCTTCGTCATTTTGCTAATTTAATTTTGAAGGTATGCATTAGATTTACCAAAAAAATGCGGCTCCACTTCCATGAAAATAATCTAAGAAGGTCGAGTAACTGAACTATGACTCTACCTTATGCTTGTGAGATTCCAGGTTAATCCTGAGTAGGCCCATCCCATTCAAGACGAATTTCATGGAAGAGAGTAGGTTGTCGATGATAGTCGGCCGGAAACTCATCAGTTCCTCCTTGGTGAAGCCGTCGTTGTGGATGATCTTCATTTGCTTCACCAGTGTACTTTTCCCACTCTCTCCAGCTCCTAGTCATTAAAAGAAAAAAAACATCAGATATTAGATAAGCATAAAAACTCGATCTTTGACAGTGTCAAGAGTTTATATAAGTAAAAAATCGAGCTTACGAGTGTTCCAGATCGTATTCTTAAGATATTTCTGGATAATCTCCTCTGGTAAGAATATAGCTTTGACCTGATCTCTTATTTAATAACGCTTTCTTCTATTACATACATTTATTCAAATTTTAAAGAGGACTAGCCTTCTTTCCTTACATATTCAACAAAAAAACTTAATTCACTTGCATTAATCAGCGAGAGTCAAAGTTCAATTTGGTGCACTTTAATTAAATTTGGGAAAAAAATAGCATACAAAACAATACAAAATTAAACAGTACGTATTAATGAGGTGTAGACTCCTTTTGTATTTAAAGCTCCAAAGGTAATTCTGGTCTTTCTTTTCCCATTTCCCCTAATGAAAATGGAGTAACTTGGCCCTCGCCTTTCCACCCACTCTTCTAAATATTTCACGCTCCTCGTGCAAAACCCCAAAATTAATTTCCGTTATGGCTCACGCGAGATTCCCGCCGAGAGACAAACTTTTCTTCTTCCCTTTTGGCTCGTGCCTCATACAAATCGTACAAATCAGACCCTTCATTATAACTATTTTTTTAAAAAACACAAAACTGCTCCACCCAAATTCTTCCTTGTTCCGTTAATTTCCAAGTAGCAACACGGAACCTGTTTTGGATTTAGAATTATTACGTTTTAAATTTTCATCTGTCTCGCTTCTTACCATGAAAGATTTGCAACGCTTTTCAAACGAAAAATTAAAAGTGGCAGGCGGATTCAATTTAAAGCCTACATTTTTCGCTGGCCGTATCAAAATAATTGTAATATTTCATTTTAATTGAAAAGAATAATAAAATAACACCGACACCCACGTTTAGAGAAATTAAGAGAAACTCCTGTTTACTATCTACACAATATGCTTCAGAAGTTTTAAAGTATTGTGTACTAACGTGCTCTTTTATTTTCGAAGATCAAAGGGCAAGAAGACGACGGAAAACATTTACAACAGTTTAATTTGTAATAGAAACCGGCTCTTATGCTACAATCTCCTACTTCGCATTTTTAACAATCCGATGACATCCCGTGAATTGAATGTTGTGGCAGGATAGAAAGGAAAAGAGGGAAAATGGGAGATTGGAGAGAAAGAAAGCATTTGCTTCTTGACACCTAAGTGTTCATCGATTCCAATGCAGGAGCCACCAATTAAGAATTTAATCGTGTTAATCTTAATTCAATTACAACAGTTCCTCTTTTATGAGGCCTAATTCAATTACAAAAATCCAACACTAATTAAAGGTTCTCTCCCCGTAGACGAAGAGATTGGGCTGAAAAGAGGGGCAGATAGGTTTCCCTTCGCTCAAACGCACTTTGCCTAAAAGTCAAATCCAAAATTTCACAAGTATCATAAATCATATAGAGGTCAAACGTATAAAGTGTCAACAAAGGTTCGGGAAACATGTGCTAAATCGGAAGGAGATATGAGATTCTGAAACTAAATCAATCACAAGGTCGATAAAGTGTGCGCCGCCATCTTCTCTTCTTCAGATGATTCACTTAAGTAGTTTTAAAGTTTGTCTCCCTTATTTGGGATTATTCTAAAAGATCTGATTTATATGAGAACGCTTTAAAAATAGTTGGACTTAATTAATACAAGATCTAGGGCCTTCTTTTAAAAAGTTATCATAAAATTTAAACTAATATCGAGGGAGAAGGGGAAGAGAAAAACGCTTTATTAAGATTCAAATTACAAAGTATAGTGAAATAAAGCTGAATGTGTATATTGAAGATCTAAGCTATTTAAAAAATAAAATTTTAATGAGCAGAAAATAAATTTACACTGACGCGGAACACAAAGATTTCTTCTAGAATCAATTAGCTTTAGCTTCACTTAAACATCATTTTATGGCTCGACCAGGGTCAAAAAGGTCGAGCTTACATCAAAACTTCACGAGCTTAAAGACTGCAATCTGCTCCAGCAAACAATTTCTTCTTTTATATAAATTTATGATGGCATTTCAGAATTAAGTTAGGCAGAACAGAACATTATGATAAATATTACAATGCATGGAATATGATCATGTTAAATAGTAATTCTATAAACTGCTTCTAAAAATGAAACTTTCTTCTGGTTCCTGCTAGATTTATATGTCATATTTCCAATGCGGAGAGCACTTTTATCTACACTGATTGGTTTGGTTTGTTTGGTATTAACGTCGTTTTCAACTGCTACGGTCATTTCAGGACGGCGTTATAGGGGCCGCAAATTTTGCCTCGCAAGGGTTCTTTAACGTGCAGCCGGCAAACGACTACACGGGACCAACGGCTTTACTTCCCTTCCGAAGGAAGTGCGTGATCTCAGGATTTCCCCCTGAAAAATCCTCGTCGTCCTCGGCCGGGATCGAATCCGCGTACTCGGGCATCAGAGGCGATCACGCAACCGCTGAGCCACCGAGGCCGATCTACACTGATTGGAAGAAAGTAATTGGACACCTTGCACAGTGCGTTTATTTGCTTTTATTGATAACAGCTAATATCCTGTCGGCCCCCCTCTGGCTGCAGTCACGGCGGCCACTCTCCGGGGCATGCTTTCCACAAGAGTACGTACGACGCCCACAGGAATCTCCCGCCAAATGTCCCGTACAGCCGTCCATAGTTCAGGTAGTGTTTTGGGGAGTGGGCTACTACCCCTCAACCGACGCTCGACTTCATCCCACAGATGTTCGTTGGGATTCAGGTCGGGGCTCTGGGCTGGCCACTGCATGCGTTCAACATTATTATCGGCATACCATTGCAGGGTATGAGCTGCAACATGTGGCCTGGCATTGTCGTCTTGGTACAGGCATGGCTCTAGAACGTAGGTTTGCCAAAGGGTTGGGAGAACGGAATTGTCCAGGATGGTAATGTAGTATGTAGCCCTCATAGTGCCTTCCACCTTCACTACCGCCATACCACGAAAAACAGCCCCACACCATAATTCCTCCTCCGCCGAACTTCACTGTTGGGATGATACACTCAGGAAGGAGCCATTTTTCAGGTAAACGCCACACCCAAACTCTGCCATCCGATCGAAACAATGTGAAGCTGGATTCATCGCTCCAGAGAACACGTTTCCAGTCCTCAACGGTCCAATCTTTGCGCTCCCTGGCCCATTGCAGTCTGCTCGTTTTGTTCGCCGGTTATACTAGCGGCTTGTGGGCTGCTGCTCTGCCGTGATAGCCCAGCATGTGGTCGGGCCTCCTTTCGGAGGGTCTTGGTGGATACGTGACATCCAGATGCCTGCTGGAATTCCCCGGCGATGGTGGTCATCGTCGGTTCTTCCGTATCTCCCGCTGCAGCACCCGACGGTCCTTGTCGGTCAATGCGGGTGGACGACCAGGCCTTGGTGCATTCGTACAATGTCCATTGGTTCTGTACTTCTTCAGCACATACGCCACTGTTGATTTCGGGTGGTTCCGGCTGCTGGCAATCTCTCGTATGGATGCGCCTTGGAGCGACATTCCAACCAGGACACCTTTTTCGAACTCTGTCAGCTCCGCCTGTCCGGGCATGATGCTTCAGTTAGAGTTAATGGTGTTGTCTGATGACTATCTTTGCATTTCCACACAACAGTGACACGTGTGGTAGCGGAAAGGTCCAGTTTTTGTCCAATTACTTTCTTCCAATCAGTGTAGTTGTACATTAGGCACAATCTTTTAATGATATCTCCCGGGAATTATATATTGGGCATCGAATTTTTTAGAAGGAGTTAAACATATTTGAGAGAGGATTTAACAACTTAGAAAAGCTTAAGATATTTCAAAGTGCCAATAAATTATGCATTAGTTTTTTATGTAAAGCAATGATACTGTATTTTGCAGATAGCTATTTCATTAAGCAACGATTTGAATCTTCTGGTATCGCTCCAAGATATCAATCTCTGCATTATCAACTGATTTTTCTTCCTAATTGGTTCATTTTAATTCGGAATGTAGTTTACTATGGACATGTGCTACGTCACTATGCAGTTTGGTTTTGATTGGCCCACTGCGGTCTCTATGGCGAGAATTAGAGAGGCATAAATATCTAGCTAAGCGTATTTTTTGGATTTTTGCGTGTCTTCTTTTCTGGTATCATTCGGAACAGCCATGTCCAAGTCAGATCAGCGTATTATTGGTAATATGCTTATGTCACCATATATTTTCAACATATCCGTCTGTCTGTCTTCTTCGTATTTTCTACAATTTTTGAGGTAGAAGGTTGAAACTCGGAATGAAGAATTGGCTACTTCACTATTTTGTTTGGTTTCGATTGGCCCATCGGGGTCGGAATTACGAGGGTGAGAGTTAGAGAGCTCCATGTCTCTATATGGTATACATGTACGTAAAGGAGTGAAATTTGGTATACAGATTACTCTGTGCAAGACCTACAGATATGAATTTTGTCCAATATCTCCCAGAAATTAGTCCCCACTGGCAGAAATTAGTCCAAACTTCACAATGATGTAGATCTTGACTAGAGGAATGTGTATACCAAATTTCACTCCATTACATACCTATAAACCATATAGAGAGACGGACTTCTCTAATTGCCACCCCTTAACACCGACCGTACTGGGCCAATCAAAACCAAACTGCATAGTGACATAGCACATGCCCATAGTAAACTACATTCCGAATTAAAACCTACATCAAAATATGTAAAAACTATGAAGGGGACAGACGGTCGTGGTAAAATCAATAAGTAGCTCCATTCTTTCGCTACTTAATAATTGACCTGAATTAGCTTATTACAGCATGAGGTCATCTGCACATATACATAAAAAACTTAAAACTTAAGAATACTGACCTTCAACTTTAAATTATTTACTGAAATATATTTAAATCAGCCAAATCTAATGATATCAAAATACTGAGCTCTATTATACGGTATCAATGTCTAATTTTTTAAGAACATTGAATGGCAAATCAGAATTAATGAAGATGTTACTTAATACAAAAAATCCTTTTATATTTTGTCGGATAGCTACTTTGAATTGAATTAGGTTTATTCTATATATTTGAATTTTCTGAAGCATTCTGTTTTTAATTTATAAAGATTAATCTAGGAATGATAAATCGAGCATCGAATTTTTATTCTTAGATGTCGATTTTACCCTCCTACTCTTACTTTATTGCGTTGTTTTTTTTTGTTATTATTCTGGCGAATTTTTCATCTCGCCTGTCCAGAAGCAATCAATAGGAAACTTCGTTCGCAAGCAAACCGTTGTGTAAACAACTATTGCAACTTTAAGACTGCACAAGAGAAAGCCAACACGATTTCCGCTAATTTCGCTTCCGAACTCGAGAGACTTCGCCTAAAGGACATAACGCATTTGCACTTACGGTTCATCATTAAAAACTGAAGGGGCGTTTGCATTAAACAGATCCTTACGGAATATCCGTTTCTACTTCGCCTGCCTCCTCCCAACGTCTGTTCAAGAAATTTTGTACATAAATTCGTTCCGATTCATCTGGAAATAATCTTCAATTTCCTCATGTTCGCTCGGATCTGTTCGCATTATTAATTTCGACCCTGGATCAAGATATTCAAATTGAATTAAAACAAGGGGGGGTAGGAGGAGGAGAGCAGAAAGACCCAAGTGTGAAGTACCAAGAATTTCTGAGAGGAGGCACTGAATTATGAATAATCCAATTTGGATCGGATGGTTGATCCAGACCAGCCAGGAAATCTCATCACTTGACGACACATCAAACGTAAATTTGCACGTGCAAGATGAGCACGAGAGCACAGAACGGCCGTGCTGGGAATGTCGGAGGGGTGGAAGATGGGAGAGAAGGTGGGAGACAGCAAGAGCGTTATGAAGGATTGCCACGAGTTGCAGGCGCAATAATGCATCAAGAGAGGGTCAAACGGTTAAAATTTTACATTAAACAGATGATTTAATTTGGGCTTAACCTTTGACTTGGGAAAAGTTAAAAGTCAATTCTCGATTCTCTCTATCCCTAAGAGCAAAACTCGTTGGCGATAATCAAACATCTGCGAGCGCCATCGAAGGACAATGAAAGGTAAGAAGTAGCCCGGGCCATACCTTTCTAGCCGGATAACCTTAAATTTCTTAACGTCACCCTGAATATTAGGCTAGTAAATAAAATTAGAAGTCCTTAGTTTAAGAAAAGCAAATGAAAGCATCTAAGAAACACAATAACGCTTATAATGAACAATTAGAATATTCCGCTAACGCTTTTCATTGATATAGATATGTTTTGCTCCCAAAATAATTTGTAAATGTTTGCCTTTCTGGGAACAAACAATGGCTAGTTCACGGGATCTCAGGGGCCAAGCGATGGAAACTTTACGACCAATCCTTCTGTTGGAATAATTGTCTTTATAAGGCGCGTGTTATTTAAATTATCATCAAATAAAGACAAAGGGAAAAATTAAAAAGATAAGGAGATCGCCTCAATAAAAAATCGCTAATCGACAATAAATTTGCCCCAGCCAAAAAGGAGTCCAAGAAATCATTCCAGTACAAAACACAACGATAAACCAGACAATAACTTCTTCAAATGAAGCTATAATATACAAAGCGAAAATAAAGTAAAACAATGAAACATTATGGCTATTTTTGGTCAGGTTAACAAAAGTCTCGATTTTGTTGGGACAGTATCGATTTTTCGCCCCTTTGTCCCGACTTTTAGACAGGTAAATCGGACAAACAAGTGTCCCGATACTCCGTTTTGTGTCTTGATTTTTAAAACTCGTCTCCGCATAGAGTACTTTATAGAGTAGTTATACATAGTAAGTACTAATGCCCTATGTGATCCAATTTATATTATCGCGAGAATATTGGGTGATAGATTGGGCGTGATAGATTCTGTGTCAATTCGCGATAGAATCGATATACGGAGGGTTGATTCAGATAAAATAAGACGACTTTAAACGCCGCGTATGACCTTGACGGAATGTGATTTGCATGACTCGTCCACTATTCATGGGGATTAGCTTTGTATACACTTGTTGCTGTTATTTGGGACATTTCGTGCTGAAACATGGCTTCCAAAATCACAGCTTTTTGGGAAGGGTATATGTTTGGCCTTTCCGACGCTAACTTCAATCTTTCGTGCATTTTGGAATTATGCAAACGAAATGGTATTGTGGTATCCAAAGCTACTGTGGGCCGAATAATCAAATAGAACAAATTACGACCATCTAATGAACGTGGACGAGCAGAGAAGCAGACCAGAAACAAGCCCCAGCCAACACGCCCAGCTCAGGTGGTGCGAGAAATCCGGTCTGAAGTGCTGAAAGAAAATCTCCCCACACAGAGAAGTCTAGCCCAAAGGAAAGGTATTTCACAGGCAACAGTCTCCAGAATAATTCATGACAATCTTGGGCTGGAGCGACGTCATAAAGCGCGCGGTCACAGACTGTCGGCCAGGCACGTGCAGGAACGATTCACCAACGCCAGAAAACTGTATAAAAACCATCTTGCAGGTGACCGATGGAAGTGGGTTGTCTCCTTGGATGAAGCTTGGGTGTACCTCGATGACACCAACAAACCCAATTTACTATCGCGAAAGAGGGGGCAAGGCCAGGTCCGATTTTGTCCGAAGGTGCAAGGAAAAGTTTTCAAAGGGCTTCATGGTGGTTGCCGGATATTGCTCACGTGGACTGCTCACGATTCGTCGAGTTCCTGGAAACTGTAAAATTAGTGCAGCTTACTTCCAGAGTAATGTAATGAACCATATACATCGGCAAGATATCCCACGTCTCTACCCTGCTGAGCAATCAAAAGTTTGGATCCACATGGACAAGGCATCAAGCCACACTGCCAAGTCATCTGTGGCTTACTACAGGAAGATGGAACAGGAGACGGGCATACGAGTTATTCCCTTCTCTCATGTGCCTGTAAAATCTCCTGACGCATCACCGATGGATTTCTGTGGTTTTGGTCTCCTGAAACGACGGCTCGGAAGTCGCCAACCAAGAACCGTTGATGGGCTATGGAAAGTGTGTCAGCAGGTGTGGAACGAACTTCCCATGGAGTCCCTCAAACTCAGCCTACTTCAGTGGAAATTACGGTGCCGGGCGATAGTCCAACAACGTGGTTCTCACATCGAACACAACCGATGGTGGCGCCATGGTATTACACCATCGTAACAGAACTGCAAAGTCGTCTCATTTTATCTGAATCAACCCTCCGTATTACGTAATTTAAAAATCTTACATCTTTTATTATGTCATACAAATCAACATAATAATAGCTATAGAGTATTTCGAAAGCCCTGTAACCCATATTTTCGTTATATCTCCCATAAATATAAAGATAACATTTTGAATTTGCGCTGTAGACACTTCATTTAATGGATGATAGATGGCATTGTTAGTGCTAACACGTGCCAATTCAAAATGGAGTTTAATCTATAACAAAAAAAAGCGTTATTGAGAATTATTTGAAGGCGAATTTCTTTAAGCGTTTACAGTGCATTTCGTAATACACGCAATAAGTCAACTGCACACCATTTAGTTCAAAAATTCAGAGAAATTTAATGATCGTGTCATCTTATGTGGACTATGACCACCTCGATCACTTACCTAACACCACAAGATTTCTTTTTCTGGTCTAATCTCAAAGCACGTGTATACGAAAGTAATCCGAAGACCACCATCACATTAACGGATAACACCGATGCATCCATTCCCACCGATATATTGGAACGTATTGGTGCAAATACCTGTCTTTGAGTAGAACTGTGCTTGGCACAAAATGGGTTTCAGTTTCAACATTAATTATAAATCGCTAAGCAATGCAAATGAGAAAATATAAACAGTGCCATTTTTGAATGATATCTTTTTTTTTTTTTGCACAAGAGCTGTAACAGAAAATCTGGGTTGCAATGTTTCATAATCTCCATGTATTATTATAAGATTGAATAGTTTTCAATGTTAAACGGGTAGTGCAACAAAACAAGAAGCATATAAAAAAGTAAAAATTTGTTATCTTAGGATTTAAAAAGTAATTTATGAAAATAATTATTTGTTATATATAAATTACTATATTTATAATATCTTCACAAAAGAACCCCACCCCCGTCTCGATTTTTCCAACTTAAAAATCTGATCACCATAATACAACACTAGCCTTTAAGCATCATCCCCTATGGAGCGCTTTTAAATCTATCAGTACATAGAGCATAACACGTTTAACTCCCCCGTATGTCTCCAGGTAGACTTGGAAACTAATTTCCATACTTCCCATCCTGGAATACTATATTCATTTGCATGCTAATCCTTCGGTTTAGGGAAATTTCAATATAGAGCAGAATGCGTAATCTCTGTAATCGGATAAACTAAATGGAAACATGGAGCTTCTAATCTCTATAGTTTACAACAATTTTAAAATAAATTTCAATTAATCTTAATTTTTTTTATTATCTCACTTTTTAAGAGTTATAACTGTGCTGCATAATGAAGATGTTATTTAGATGAATAAATAAGCAGTTGAAGCCTGCATTAAGCTTTAAGCAAATTTTTGATAACTTATTCTTTTCTCGGTCTAAGAAACCTTGGATATTCCTTAAAAATGTTTTCTTTACGTTTTCACTCTGCTCATTATTTCTTTTCGTCTTGTTGACTTGTTTCCAGTTTACGTTTCATCTTTTGTTAATAAGTCGCTTAGCCTCTAACCGTTTCCATCGCTCATCTCATTCTCTTAGTCTCCTCCTTATACCACCTGTCAAGTTAAATTCTTTACGTTTTCCTCTGACAAGATTCATTTCTCGAATCTTTTCGCCTTACCTACCTTCTTCTCCAGCCCTCTTCCCTTCCCCCACTAACTCATAAACCATTCTCCAACAAGACGAGAAAAAGAGAAAAATATTGTAGGAGACAAAAATGACATCTCAGGTTGTCGTTTTGTTTCCTATCTCCTCTCTCTTTCTCTCTAATATAATTTTTTATTCTTCTTCCGTTATTCTTCTACGGACAAGGCAGCGGGGGGGGGGGGGGGGGTGATGAGTGAGAGTGAGAGAAGGAGAGGGGGAGGGAGGGAGAGAGAGAGAGAGAGAGAAAACTAAAGGATTTCGCTACTTCCGCCGGAAATATTAAAAGCAGCAAAACTCCTTCCGTCGTTTGAAACACAAAGGCTTCCTCCTTTCACTTGGGCTTTTTCATGACGAGACAAAAAGCTTCGAATCACTTTCTCTTCTTGTCATGGGTGATTGTTTATTAAAGAGACCGAAACTCGTTTCGAGAGACAGAAAAAAATAAAGTTAATCTTCTTTCTTTCTTTCTTTCTTTTCAACTCCGTTCAATAGAGAAAATTCTTTAAATCCATTCTCGTCTCCGTTTGAAATTTTGTCCTTTTGTTGTTGAAGAATTCAGGTGAAAGATGGTAAGAAATTGCTTCGTTCCCCCTCCCTTCCCCGATTCGTTTTTGACAATTACAAAAAGAATATACCAATTTTAATCATTTAGAAAAAATTTTATAAAAAGTATTTATCTATTATGTTTTAAAATATTAAAAAGATGATTGCTATAATTCTCATTTCTTGTTTAACAACAAAAGAGTACCTTCCAATTATGTTGAGACACGATACCATTTTTCGAGATAGTCAGTTATTTTAATACGTTTAAATTAAGTTGGAGAATGATTTTAAATAACCTAAATATATCTTTGAGATTCTTCACATGGTAATTAAAATAGATCTGTAGCAGTAGAATCAGTTATGAAATATAACTGCATGAAGAATTCCATCAATTTAAGCCAATTTTCTGTCTTATTTTTCTCATCTACCCATTTTCCCGCTGATTAATTCCATTTCCTGAGATTGCAGCGATATTTGCTTTCGGCTAACGAGCAAGCACAAATGGTCATCTGGAAAGAATTGATCTTTGCCAAAGTTGAATAGAACAAACTGAACAGAAGAGTAATTTCTCGATCAAAAAAGAAACGATTGCACAAACGTAACTTCGATATAAATAAATCCTAATGTAGTCTTAATTACTCTTGATAAAAATAACATAACCAATCTAGCTTATGAAACGCTTATTATGAGGTCATCCTGCAATGTAATGCGTCCTAATTTTTTCTGTTACTCTTAATAAGCTTATAGTTGGAGTACCAGCTATCACAGATTCTGCTCAGTTAACTTTCAGGCTTCACTGACGCAAGCTTTGTACATCTGTCGCTAGAGAATTCTAAATTATAGTCGGAAACAGGATGTAACAGCACGATGTTGGCACGCATGAACCAACATACTATAATAGAGATTTTAACTGCAGAAAATGTTCCACAGATAGACATTCATCGGAGTTGAAGGCTGTTTATGGCGCGTTCAATGTGTCGACATCAGTGCTGTCCGACTTTGGTCTATTCGTACTCGTCCTGAACCTGGTGCAACTCTCAATTTGTGTGACAAACGACGAAGTGGAAGGCCGCGTACTGCAACTGAAGACACTCATCGAAATCATGTCAATGAACTCATTAGAGCGAATCGCCGCATAAGCAGGAACAGTTGTCAATCGAGTGTGGCATATCGTGGGAGCGTGTGTAGGCAATAACTGCAGAATTGGGCATAGTTTCTGGCAAGTCTATTGTTCGCAGAATTGGGATTCCGGAAACTATGTACGATAGGTCCCTCCATGCTCCTTCCTGATATGAAACAGAAGTCATTGGAAATTAGACAACAATTGGTTCCGCACTATGAACGTAGATTTTTAAACAGTATTGTCACAGGTGGCGAAAGCTGGGCACACCAATTCGATCCCGAAAACAAGAGATCATCAATGGAGTACCGCCAGAAAGGATCACATGTGCCAAAAAAAGTTCAAGGGTGCGCCAAGAGCAGTCAAATTCATGTTTACAGTCTTATGATATACTCAAAGCATGGTGCATATGGAATTCATGCCTAAAGGCAATACCGGAAATTCTATAAGATAGTGTGAAGTCTAAAAAAAACTTAAAACAGGAATTCGAAGAGTTCGTCCACTTATGGAGCAGCCCTTCCTACAGCATGACAACGCTCGTCCGCACACCAGTGCAATGACAAGAGAGATTCAGCGTCTTAATTTCACTATTGTTAATTATCCTCCGTATAGTCCTGGCGCGGGGGTGGCCGTGGCCTGGTTGCCTCGTCGGTTGGCTTGCCAATCGATGGAGTTCAGCAACTTCAGGCGCGGCCAGCTGCTGGTTGGGTGACGGCCCGGGCTTGAGGACCACCGCTGGCGGGACAGCTATTTGGGGCGCGGCTGTTGGGGGACTTTGGTCTGACCCATTTGCCGATTGACCATAGCTGGTGTTCCAGCAGTTGGTGACAGCCTCTGGTTAGTTTATCCCCAGCAGCTCTTCCATCATGAAACCCCCCGTGCTTCGGAGGGCACGTTAAGCCGTCGGTCCCGACTGCTACTGTCATTTCGTAGCAGTCGTTATTAATGGGATGGCGCAAAACTCCCTCGTAGGAGTAGGTGCCGCAGATTATCGCTTGCAATAATCCACCCTCTGTACCAGATAAGATAGTCCTGGCGCCATCCGATTTTCATCTGTTACCAAAACTTAAGGAACACCTAAGAGGGCATCACATTGATTCTGAAGATGCAGAAGTGAGGCTATAATTTCACAGTCAAATGAAACATTCTACAGTGACGGTATCAAGAAACTGGGAAACGTTGAGAGAAATACATGTATATTGATCGCCAGAGCGCTTATGTAAAAAATAATTATGTAGTTGTGAACATTAAAGTTGTAGAAAATTTTTTGTTTTACTCATATAAGTATATCCATTTTCAAATAAAAAATTAGGAGGCATTACTTTTCAACTTGCTCTCGTAAATTCTCAATAACTTAAATAGCGATCTTCACAGCGTATTCACATTTTACCTCATTATAAAAAATTGGATTAATGCAACCATTGCAAGCTCGAAAGCTCGCAAATGCTACGTCAGTTTAAAAAAAAAGGCAGACTCCTACAGGAGAAAAAGCGGCATTTATTTCCCAACCAGCAGAAAGCGCCCTAAAGGAAAACCTAATGAATCGAGCGTCCGCAGGTGGTTTCTGTAGCAGCAAGTCCGTGTTCTTCTTTGTGTGCAATATTGTGCACTTGAATGAACATGATTATATTCGGATTCTGAATTGTTGCTTTTATTCAGCAAATGTATGATATCCCAATCAATCAGGACGACAACTGCTGAGTGCAGAGGCTAAAGGTACATGTGATTAGCAGGACGAACACTCAAGGAACTTATCACACTTAATGGCCAACAAACTTCCAAAGTCTCGAGAAATAGCATGTTGATGTGCAAAGTCGAAAATAGAACTATACAAAATAGCATTTAGTATCGCTTTGTAATTCCAATAACATTCAAAACACAGTATAAAATAATTTCAACACAAATGCAGGCCTCAAGCTTTACATATTCTTGCAATCTTGAGGCATTTCATGACAGAACTTTGTTCGCACCGATTTCATGAGTGGTTATTGGCACGTTGTTTGGGAACGAAACTTTTAACTGAAATACTTTGTCTTTTTAAAGGAAGTAAAAAAGTATGGTCTATAACTGCTGGCATTCTGCAAAACGTCTGTCTCATCAAAGAATACGGGCCCAAAGACAGGAGTAAATACTCCACACTGTCGTTCCTACTAAATCATCCCAACAAATTCCCTCCACAATTTACAATAAATACTTAAGTATTTCTTGACTTGTTAGCCAAACCAAAATATTTATTCAAAGCTGCCGTTTTCATAGCATTATTAATGACATAATGAAAGCTGTTTTAAACATTTTTCATATATCTTGAAACTGTGATTATTGTAATATTTTATAGAAGTAATTAAACAAGTGACAAACGGAATAACATGTCAAATAAAAAGGGGTAGGCTTCTTTAATCTTATTATTATTATTATTATTATTATTATTATTATTATTATTATTATACGCTTTTATTCAACTTGCTTTTCTCTAGGTTTGTGTATCCGTCAAATCTTTTAACCAACTTCCCGACAAGCTAGAGAGCTGAAATTTGATACACCTACATAGGACCGATGACAATGCATGTTAAAGGAAACATTTTTTTCAAATCGGTTCACTGGTTCATGTTCTAGGGCACCAATTCATTTCAGTCGTCTCTCCATAAATCGGAGGAACGATTGCTATACGAATTGCTTAGTTGTTTCGACCAAACAATTACTTTTTTAAATTGTTGACGCCGGCTTGAAGAGATATAATAATAAAACATTATAAAAACGTGTTTTGAAAAATGCCTTTTCCCCCCCTCTTATCTTGTTATTTAATAAATAATAGTTAAAGTAGGCTTCACAGTTTATCTGAAATCAGTTTTCCATTTGTTAACCCCGTTGAACTAATTCCTAGAGGTGCAGGCAATCTTTTTACGGGTGTTAAATTCTATTGGAATTCCAGCCAAAGCCGTAATGGGAATAGAATCGAGACAAAACAAATGTTCAACTTAATTACTTTCTGTTTTGTAAGCAAATTTGCTTAATGACTGGAATATCCCTTATAGGACGAGGCGTACTTAATTACAGGTAACAACGCGACCAAAATTCGATAGCATTTCTTTCTGAATATTTAATTATTGTTTTCAATGGACGCAACGGAGCATAGTCGGCGTCAAGTGATCCATTTGTAATGGAAAACCTTTAATAATGGGGAGGCTTCACTCGTAGATTAGGCTCGCATCACCGGAGCCAATTTTCCCTTCCATCAGGACGATGAACATTGGCTGCTCTTCCCTCGGAGGGCCACCTACACATTCACACAGACACGCACCCGAGGCCTCCAACCCCCACCTTACCAAAGCAACACAATTGCTGCTGCCGACGCTGATCCGAATTGAATGCCTTTTCCCTATCAGAGCGACGAACAGGACATTTTTCAACTTTTGTCTTTTGTTCAATACCCAGGATTCGGCGAATTCGGGGGAAATAATCTAACATAAGGCTCCGTCTGATGATTGCTTTTAATTTAATTGGCTCAACGAAAGCCACGTTCAAAGGGAAATGTTTGTTTTCATTGTATTCAATTACAAGTTCGCTAATTTGAAATTTTTACCATTGGACGTAAAAATTCCATTAAAGCACAAATTATAGTCAAGTTTCCCTGTGCGAATACCCAGTTCTTTCGTACTGCTTTCGAGTTTTTATTGCTAAGCCCGATGAGAATGGAAATCACATGGAAATTCTCATCAAAAATGGAAAACGCAATCAAATGTAATAAGAGCCATAAAATCCATTCCTATAATTATATCAGCCGTCATTTTAAAAAGAGAGTTAATAGGCATTGAAAAACAATTCAATTGCAATTATACGTTGAAATCATATTTGCATAAGCTCGACATAAAATTCTCTGAAACCCAATAAATGTTCCATTATCATTGAATGTTATAATAACACTAAGCATGATTCCGTATTAAATAAACCTCCATTCCTACGAGTAAAGCTCTTCCCTGAATTGGGAGTTGGCGTCGGATTTTATGCTTTTCTTGGTTAGGTTTTTCCCTCTCCTCTCGAGGTAATTCCTGGCCGAGTGTTTACATTATAACAAACAACCTCCACCGCCTCGTTAACGGCCGCTCTTAATATCTTGTCGCCGTCATTCCGGATCAACGTACGGCTTGCAAGTGCACCAAACGAAACCCTATATATAATCCTTTACGTCCACTTAGCTCTTAATGAAAGCTGCAGGCATTCCGACCTTCTCTTGGGGTTTCAAATGAACCCAATACATTCTTGTGGAAGCAGCAATGATATCACAGGCAAAAGGGAGACATTCTTGCAGCCCGAGCCGGAATCCATTTATTAACCGGATCGTCGAATAGACAAAACGAAAACAAAAACAAGAAAACATCTAATACCAATTAAGAGCAGCTTGGCTTTTTTTTGTTTCAAAATTTAATATCTTTTATTTAAAAATGTAAGGACAGCTTAATCAACAATTTAATAACTCACTTTCATTATCTAGGATGATGAAATTTGGAAGAATAATGGGGTACATAAAATTGTGTGTACCGTTAAAATTTGATCGAATTCCAACGAGTAGTTTCCGAGTTACGTAGTCAACATCGTAACACGTGGTGGTTAGTACTCACATGTGAGCACGTGGTACAATGTTGAGTGCGTAACTCGAAAACTACTCGTTGGAATTCGTTCAAATTTTAACGGTATGCACAGTTTTATGTACCCTATTATTCCTCCATTCATCATCCTAGAATTTTGTAGAAAGTGAGTTATTATCTTGTTGATCTTAGTGGCGGCATTTTTATTTTTGTCCATATCTCAGTTATCGTTCAAATTCGGACCCATGTTCATATGAACTTTTTTGCTTAGAATCGCATATTCCATCACCCCTATCATTTTGGTGATGAAATTTTAAAACACCCTGTATGTAAAAATATGAAATTTATACACAGATTAGACTCAATAATACGCATAAATCTGAAAAAATTCAAAATTGGACCAATCATTACGGAGATGCATGTATAACATATCAATTGGATAATATGAACTATGATATTCACTCATTATAATAATGCGTCTACATTTAAGAAAGTAAATCTTAGTACAGTGAGAGCCTTACTACAACAAAGGTAGGAGAGAGTGTATAGCCACGGCCTTCTAGAAATTACCAGGCCTGAACCGTGACACCGAGAGGCTAGGCCTGAGCCAACGCCTCCTAAAGATAAGGCCTGAGCGCGGAAACGTCATACATTGTTACATCATCATGCGAAGACATAATTCAGGGCTTATTATTGGTAGAAATGCGATTAAACATATCTTCGGATGATGATGTAACAATGTATGACATTTTCGCGCTCAGGCTTTATCTTTAGGAGGCGTTGCCTGAGCGCGGAAACGTCATACATTGTTACATCATCAATAGAAGGGCTAATTTAAGACTTATTATTGGTAGAAATACGAATAACAATATCCTTCTAATGATGTTTAACAATGTATGACGTTTCCGCGCTTAGGCCTTATCTCTCGGTGATCACATCTGAACATGACATCAATAATGTATTGTTGAAGCACTAAGCGAGGCCAAAGAGAGACAGGCCAGGGCCAACGCCTCCTATAAAGAAAGCCTCGGCACTGAAACGTCATACATCATCATAAGTCGACCAAATTTAGAGCTTATTATTGGTAGAAATGCGGTTAACAAAGGACGAAGTATGATGATGTAACAATGTATGACGTTTCAGTGCGGAGGCTTTCTTTATAGGAGGCGTTGCCAGGGCACGCAAAAAGTCACCTGACCAACGGGGTCTGGGCAACAATCCATCCTTCATTATTTCCAACAAATGAAAAAAATACTGATTGCTAAAATCCAAGATGGAGACAATGAAGGATGAATTATTGTTCGGACAGCGATGGTCAGGTGACTTTTGAGTGCCCCGGCGTGTCCCACGTTGGCCTCGGAACTAAGGTTGTGACGTTGAAATTACTTTTGGAATAGCACCAACCGAGGCCAACGAGAGACAGGTCAGGCAACACCTCCTAGAAATAAAGCCTCACAACCGAAACGTCACATATTGTGACATCATCGTAATTCGACCATTGTTGATCGTATTTCTACCAATAGTAAGCCCTAAATTTGGTCGACTTATGATGATGTAACAATGTATGATTTTTTCAGTTGAGGCTTTCGTTCTAGGAGGTCAGGCCACTCAAAAGTCACATGACCATCGGGGCCTGAGCACAAATCCATATTTCATTGTTTCCGTTTTGAATTTTAACAATCAGTGTTTTTCGTTTGTTGGAAAAAATGAAGGATTGAATCCCCCCGAAGGTCAGGTGATTTTTGAGTGCCCTGGCCCGTGACAACACCACCTAGACAGAAGGCCTGCGCACAAAAATGTCATACTTGTTACATCATCATCGAACGGCCAAATTTAGGGCTTATTATTGGTAGAAATACGATTAACAATAGCCGCTGTTGTGTGATTTAACAATGTATGACGTTTCTGTGCGCAGGCCTTCTGTCTAGGTGGTGTTGCCCGTGACCGCCGAGAGAGAGGGCCTCCGCATTGAAACTTATTATACAGGGTGTAAATGGACGACGTTTCACAAATTTAAGGATATGTAGAGGATGATGTGGTGAACACTTTTTATTAATAAACCTATAGTCCCAAACGAAAAGCGACGGAGCCACAGCATGTTTGATGCTCTGTTTTGCGTCAAGCCGTGGAATGGCTGTCTGAATTACTGTGTTGTCACTGCATTGGAATTTCGTGCGTGAAACCTAACGCGCGAACGTATTTCCAATGGAACCGTCCAGCGACCGTTGTATGATTGGTCAGGTGCAGCACTTTTGCTGAAAGGTAGGGTAAAGCAACACCTCCTAGAAAGAAAGCCTCACAACTGAAAAGTCATGCATTGTTACATCATCATAAGTCGACCAAATTTAGGGCTTATTATTGGTAGAAATACGATCAACAATGGTCGAATTGTTGGGTAAAGGCGGGTAAGTTTGCCAGTCATGTAAATTGGCTGCATTACGTACTTTTTTTTAATTTTAATTTTTAAAGCTTTCGAAAAAGCAATAAAGAAAAAGGAACAATAAATTACAATAAACAACAACAATTTACAGGGGACATCGTAGTAAACGTCATCAAACAAGCTTGACAAACCAGGACATCAAACAAGCTGTGGCTCCGTCGCTTTTCGTTTGGGACTATGGGTTTATTAATAAAAAATGTTCACCACATCATCCTCTACATATCCTTAAATTTGTGAAACGTCGTCCATTTACACCCTGTATTGTTGCATCATCATAAATAGTGCAAATTCAGGGCTCATAATTGGTAGAAATACGAACAACAATGCACTGTCTAGGAGTTGTTGACCCTGGCCGAAGCCGACGCGATCTAACATTTAAAGCCATGGCACTACGTCATTTCTATTGTTGAAACGTCACGAAAACCGATGGAATATTTTGAAATATGAATTTTGTACTTTAGATAAATAAGGAAATTCAGTATAATAAAATGCATTGCTGCCAAACATGGGTCATTTACTTTTTTAATAAATCATTTTAAATTTTAAATATCCTTACTTTGTTTTTAAATTTCTTTTTGCAGACGTCACAAAATCCATCTGTTTGCATAATGTCACAAAATCAGTGCCACGGCTTGTTTAGACGAACACCTCCTAGACAGAAGGCCTGATAACGGAACCGTGATAAGAAACCCTAAATTTGATCGATTTATGATGATGTAATAATGTATGACGTTTCAGTGCCGAGGCTTTCTTTATAGGAGACGTTGGCCGGGGCCTATCTTTCTCATTGGCTACGAAGTCGACCAAGTTCAGGGCATATTATTGGTAGAAATACGATTAACAATGGTCGAAATATGATGATGTAATAATGCATGACGTTTCAGTTGTTTGTTTTTTTTTTTTTTTTTTTTTTTTTTTTTTTTTGGTGGTGTTGGTTCAGGCCATAACCACCGAGAGAGAAGGCCTCCGCAATGAAACGTAATATATTGTTACATCATCATAGATAGGACATTCTTATTCGTATTTCTACCAATAACAAGCCCTAAATTTGCCCTATCTATGATGAAGTAACAATGTATCAACATTAACCCATCTATTTTCACATTTAAATTTCTCATAATATTTTTTTAAGTTCGTTTTGGTAATGATACAAGCTTGCGGATTTTCATCAAGCTTTTGCTTATGGAAACCGACTACGTACAATCTGTATAGCCAGCTCACAATGTTTGTTATAATCTTTATAATAAGGATTATCTGTCAGAAAACAAAAGCGTCTCCCTAAGAAGTTCGTGTTTTGCAGTCTATAATTTCTTCAAAACGTAAATCAATCACAACAGAGAGCCAAAAAAACGAAGGAAGGAGGGAGGGAGGGATTCCAACCAGAGCACAAAAAACTGATGAACAAGCAAGGTTGCAATTTCTGATCAGCTTCTAAAAAACGAGATCATCGCCGAGAGACCATCCGACGGATTCTTCAATCGCCAACATCCTCGAGGGGACTCAATCGAGACAACAAAGCCCCCACTCCCTCCTTAATCTAATTCCCCTTTCGCGATAAAGAGTTTTTTTTTAATTCTTGCATTCCCCTCCTCCTTCTCTATTTCCTCAAGCCTATTTCTCCCTTCGCTTATAACAAAATTACTAATGGACCTGCTCAAATATTCATAAACATCAAACTAAGTGAAATGATTTTCAATAGGGCCCAATGGCAATATTTAAATATCTTGAATTGTTGGCGTGTTAATAAATCCAATTTTGCTTTTAGTTTTATTTTATCCCTTGAGCTAAAGGTACACATTTTTTTAGCCTTTGATAGAATTTAGAAGCAATATTCGCGAACCATTATAAAATCTACTCTCATTGAATTATTTATTAAAATTGTTGCCTTAACGAAACTTTTTCATAAAATATCTTTAAAGTGTCCTTTGAAATGTGTAGAAATAGCAATCTTACTTAATAACTTCTGTAAATATTCATGATAGACTTTTTGAAAAAAAAAATGAAACAAAATGTTGAATTCGAAATGTTGTTTCTCTGGTATTTATTCTTAAATGTCAGAATTACCGGAGAAAAAAATTACAAGTTCAGCATTTTGCTTATTTTATTTTTAAGAGGCTTTTTAAAAAAAACCCTGACATCCCCAGCTATTAAATTTAAAATAGAAGTGTCCAACAGGCGCAAAAATTACCATAAAGAGCAACTATGGCCGTAAAAAAGTAGATGATAAACCTCTTAATACAAATCAGTTTTTATTTTCAAATAAAATAAAATCGTGTATTTTTTTTAAATGCTAATATATTAATACGGTAATTTTATTTATTTTAAAAATTCTGTAAATTTTAAACATCAACCTGTTCCTCGCGAGAAATGATATCCAACTGGACAAGTCCATTGATACAAACAATTTAACAATTTTTTAGAGAACGGCTGAATTATAAACAAATGAGCAGTTCTATATTTTATTATCAATAACTTGATCTTTTATATCGTCAATTATGAAAGTCTTAAAGTTCTTTTCACGCATTTATAAGATATATGTAAACTTAGTTTCTTTGATCAGCCCCAAATCAGAACAATAACTGCTTAAGTATAAAAAGGAAGCACCAAAACAAGAAATTAATCCTCCCGAGAAAGGTATAGGTAAGTAGCAGAAAGCGCTGAGGTCATCTATTTTTACACTTTTATCTGCACTTTTTAACTTTTTAACCCCCGCCCCTCATTTTTTTAATCGAAAAATTGATTTTCTCGAACGTAGTATTTAGAAAATGAAAAAGAGCTCTGTCTTCTTTCGTTTCTCATCATTTCCGAACGAATTATATATCACATGCCATATGTTGCCATAGTTCTAAAGACCAAGTTACTACCACCACCACAGCTCCGACCCTATTGGGACACAAACTTTACATTAACGTTGATCTTGCTTAGAGGAACCTGCATACCGAATTTCACTCCTTTATATGCATAAATACGCGTAGACCTTTTGGTCCCCTCTAATTTCCGCCCCCGAAACTCCGACCTCTGTGGGCCAATCAAAACCAAACTAAATAGTGAAGGTGCAAATGTCCATCTAAGCTACATTCCGAATTTCAACCTTCTACCTCAAAAAATGCGGAAATTATGAAGGGGACGGACGGACAGACAGACGGACATTGTGAAAACGATAAGTAGTTCCATTCTTCCGCTACTTAATAATAAACAAGGAAAAGTTGTTTAGTGTTAGAATATTTTAAACATTTGACAGAACTTCAAAATATCATGAAATGTGATAAATAATAAATATACACTATCTAGCCAAAAGTAATCGGACACTTTCGATTTTAGACGTTTTGTCGAATATCTAGAAAAATACTTGACAAATTATCCTGAAATTTCAGGGGTGTCAAAAGGATGTTACACCTCATATATTTCAGCGAAGGTTTTCTCCCGAAGGCAAATAGGGGACCAGCAAAGAAGTGAACCAAAAAAATAATGTTTAGAATCACCCTGTAAAAAATAATGCTTGAAATGCATTGTAGCTGTAGCATATGCTTAAGAGGCTTGTTTTACTTTTGTGTGTTCATTTGTATGAGAATAGCACGTATATTCATGGAGATATAAAGGTTTCTTTAAAAAGGTCGAAATGTTTTCGTAAGTTTTTTGTTTATAACACGCAGGATTTTCAACCCAATGCAATGCCATTTACAGAAAACTTGACAAACTACAGTACAGACAACACCCTGCAATCAGAATAGAAAAATAGTAAATATTTGATGAAATATGAGCATTTTTACTGAATAATGTTTAACTGCGCATGAGCATGCGTTATCAAATTGTCTTTTGCATAATTTATTAGCCAAATGTATAGAGCTACTCTTATAAAAAGCCCAAGCAAATATCTTGAAAATTCAGAAAGATATCGTCGATAGAATGAGTTGAATTTCAGTTGCTCTCAAAAATAAACAAAACGATAAGGGATTTTCTCCAAATTTTTATTTTTGGATCGGACACCTGTATCAACTTCTCCTTACGCTGACATGAAAAATTATTTGACTTCATATTGACTTCATATCAGCATGTCTCGACCTGGGGCAGGATACGACGATGGTGCACTCTTACGACCGTTAGCAATTTGACGTCATTCACCGAACTTTATTGTCACAGGTTGTATTTATCATGTGAGTTCATCAAACTTTCTGATGGTTGGATAGGAGAAATTCTCGATCTGTGAGCCGGGTGCCCCATAAAAATCGTCCATAAGAAGAACTTTCCATAATATTGAGCGTTTTCAATATACGTATTATTATTATTGGAATAAAAAGCGGAATTAGACGTAGTGGAAGGACAACACAGTAGTAAGATGTATTGTAGACGCAATAAATCCATAAGGACGGCTACCTACGAGATTACAAGACTAGGCAACGTCATAGTCATTTAATTATTGTTCAAAAGGCAAAAAGCAGAGTTAAGAGTTAAAGTGGCGCTAGTGCTGCGGTTTGTCGGCACGGGAAGCTCATCACGCTTTGTTAACGTTGTTATGTGCTGTGCATCATCGTTTCTCACTTTCTCCTTGCGCTATTTTTACTGTCAATTAGTAACTAAATTTACAGAACCTTTAATTAAATTGAATCAAATCAAATAATGGGAGCAGAATTGGCTTCAAGAGAAGACGGCAAATACCGTCAAAGGCAATCGCATAGCCCTCATAATTATTAACTCAACTTGAACGCATTCTCAGTGACCAGGAAGATTAAATGACTGTGACAACTTGAAAAAAAATGCACATACGCGTTCTTGCATTTAAACTCTTGGCATTGTATAGTCATTTCGCCTTAATTTACAGAGATATGAGAGATAAAAAAAATTGTATGGAAAATTTTTAGATATAAAAGAAGAACTTTGTGCTGTATCTCATATTTTAAAATACGTGTTTGGTGATATACGCGGAATGAAAGAATCAATTTCTAACGAAGGAAACTAGGGAATTCATCAGAAAAACAATATAATTCATCACTAATAAAAATTGGGTCATTTTGAAAATTTTCAGTATTATGTATGGTTGGATGTTCTTTAATTTGAACATTCCTTAATCTTATTTTCCTTTATTTAGATAATATTTTTTCAAAAGAATAAAATCAAGAACTGAAATAAAAATTTTACATACCGGGTGTTTCAAAAATGACCGGTATACCGGTATATTTGAAAAATCAATAAAAACTAAACGGGCAGCGATAGAAATACACCGTGTGTTGCAATATGCTTGGGACAACAGTAAATTTTCAGGCAGACAAACTTTCGAAATTAGTTCACGGTGTATTTCTATCGCTGCCCGTTTAGATTTTTCAAATATACCGGTAATTTTTGAAACACCCGGTATTCAAAGGTTAAAGTTATAAGAATACTTGTTGAAATATAATAAAACCTATACTATAGGGAAATTCTCATAATGAAATTCTCCCGTAAGAACTCAATGGAATATCCGTCTTATAGGAAATGTGACTAACAACGCCAGCATAAATTTTTTAAATTCCTCACCAATCGAGTCTTTCTTCCTTCTAGCTCAAACAAAACAATTTTTTAAAGAAGCCATCCTTAGATAACCTTGTTCTTCTCTTTCATTTTTTATAATCGAAGACACAATTTGATTGAGCCAGAATGGGCTTCAGCTAAATCTTCTAAAAGGAAGTGGTGGAGAGGGGAAGAGGAAGTAAGAGGAAACTAATTTAATCCCTTGCTTTTAACCGTACATCTGATAGACAAGCTGATGTCCCGACAAGTCCTTTTATTACCAGTTCATGCAATTGCTAGAAAAGTTTCATTACAGTTTTTAACTCTGCCTTCCGCCTTCTCCCGTCATTGCTTTAATTCTCCCTGAAACGCCGAGGCTCGTTGTCACGCGACGCGTACACTTTTTTGGCAATTTTTTTTTAAGAGACATCTTACCAGGAAGCGAGCCCCTTTATTTAAATGCGAGAACAAATACTCTCCAAGTGCCTAAAGGATTTGCCAAGCTGGATTCTTTAATACACAAATAGTCTTCTTCCTCACTTATAACAAAACAAAGTCAGGACGAAGGGAAGGCGTTTTTTCTTTTTTTACGGAGGCCGTTGCATTATTTTAAAGCTGCCTTTAGGTAAGAGCAAACGATAGGGAGAGAAGGGGGTAGTGGTAAAATGGAAGGGGGTCCAATTACTCGTAAAGAAAAGCGGAAGATTATGTGGAGAGATTACAAGAAGGGAACGGGAAATTCTCTGATGACATGCCGCCAAAACGACATTGCAAACGGGGAAGCAACACGCCCGGGAGTCGATCGACCCCATCAATCCCATCGACAAAAGGCGAGGAAGAAGAGGAAGAGGTGTCGCACCTCCTAATGGACGATCCCAGTCGAATAAAACGCTTTCAATAAAGACACCCTCCATTGAAAAATAATTTAAACAAAATGAATGGCACGTAAAGGCGCCGTCGGGGCAAAGCTATTAGATATCGGCGAGATGGGCGAAGGGAAAACAGAAATTTAAACTGCACACACGCTCACTAACATAAAATCTAATACGTAATTCACGCAGGAGAGAAAATCGACTCGGAATAAGATTGCAGCAAAAAATAAGGGGACAAAAAGGTGGATGCTTTTGTGTAAGACTGTCGTGTTCGCCATAAAGCCCAACCTATTAGAAACAGAATTGAGGGTGATTTCTTGCCAGTATTTACAGAGTTAAAAATAATGCATCCTAAGCGACCAGTATTAATTTCTATAAGACAATTGTTTCTTTACATTCTCTAATATTTTCTCTTGCATTTCAATGAATCTTATTAACAGAACCCATAAAATAATGAACCAAAGAAGAATCTGCTATAAACACGTGACTCAAAAGATACAGAGATACACAATTTTATTTCTAAACAAAGTCTTACAGTCCAGAGAACAACTACAACACTATTAACTGTTGATAAAATGGATGAAATACAGGGTGTAAATTTTAAGTTGACAAAGCAGAATAACTCGAAAAATAAGCTTCACACGAAAAAATGCGTAGAATCCAAAGTTGATTATTTTCGAGGGGGCATCTGCTGGTGCTAAAAT
>JAHWFO010003124.1:5695748-5742692 GCA_023313115.1 Rhysida immarginata
ATTTTAGCACCAGCAGATGCCCCCTCGAAAATAATCAACTTTGGATTATACGCATTTTTTCGTGTGAAGCTTATTTTTCGAGTTATTCTGCTTTGTCAACTTAAAATTTACACCCTGTAGTGTTGTTTCTGGAAGAATACGTGTTTTAATGAAACACGACTTACTTTTTTATTAAGACGACGAATTTTTTTTAAATGTTAATAAATATGATTCTACAGGGTGAGACAAAAATTTTCCATATACAACTATCTACTTCAGAGTTCAGTAGATATATTACAATATAGAGTGTGTTTGTGGTTAAACTGACAGTACTCAGAGTCATCTGTAACTCAATCTCACAACCAGAATGGCATCAATTTGATAGGGGACTAATAACAAGGGAAGAACGATTCTGCGGGAAAAAAAAATATGGAAATATTCCCAACATCGCCCAAGGGGAACTTTTGGCACCTTCCCTTCCCCGTAGAGGACGTCGATTACCGTCAATGTGACCGCCGTTTTCGTAGATCACACAAGGCATCCTCAAATCAAACTTCTGAATCATGGATTTCAATGCATTACTTGATAGGGGACCTTTACGCAGCTTGTGACGGATTCTAAACTCACGAAAAGCGGCTGCTGCGTTGGACTGGTGAAGATAACACAAAAAACGTGCGCTGAGTTACGTTAGACGCATATTGAGCTAAGCTGATTCTCCAGATATCTTTCGGACTTTCCCCGTGTCTTTATAGCTCGAATTACTGTCGCTTTTATTACATATGTAGTCGAGCATTTGCATTTTTACCTGCGTTTTATTCAAATTCTCGGCTATGTAGACTAAAACAGGACTAGCTTTCTTTCCATGTAGTCATTAATTCCTCTACCAATTTTGGTACCATTCCGGTTGTGAGTTCGAGCTACAGATGGCTCTCAGTACTGTCAGTTTAACTACAAACACCCTGGAAATTCTACAAAGGGAAATGCAGACTGCCATTGACAGAGAACCTTTGACCATACTTTGATCTAGTCATTGTCGTGCTTGTCTGCCATAGCGAGGAGGCGCCCCATTCTGCTAGAAGGTAGAGAAGTTCTGTGGTTTAGTGTTGACATTCTGGTTTAGGGTTGACATGAAGATCTCATCTTTCTACAGATGGAGGTACATATCCGCGTGTAATGAAGAAACGGCCGACGTTCGGTTTTGTGCCATCTTCATCTCTTGGCCGCTCAGATCTGGGTCGATCATCGATAGAACTGTCTCCCTGAATTTTTTAATCAGCTTGGCTACGAAATTATGGTAATTGCTCAAAAATCCGCTCTACCTTAGTTATCTTAATCTCTCTAGGCCACGAAAACCACGAAACGAAAACAAAAACATGTAAAAATGAAATAAAACATGAATCACGATTTACATAAAGAGTTCTGTCTCACCATGTACACTGTATAATAACAGAAATACTGAGAAAAACGGGCTCCAAATGTTAGTATTCTAAATTTTCACTTCAAAATTGAGTGAAAGGCGCTCAGTGGAAATTTTGAATGACAATTGTTGTAAGAGAAAAAAATGTGCTTTTGAGAATCGTAGTCTTTATTTCTATCTATGAAAAGATTTCCAGATTTTAATGGTAGTTACTTGCATTCAGGGAGAACATAAAAAGAAGATAATAAAATCTCCATTTGGATGAAAAGTTCAAGTGATTACATCATAAAAACGATTGATCGAATCCTTGATGGGAGTCGGGTTGTTCGGGCCATTTGGGGCTCCATCCACAAGAGGACGACCACTCTTTACATGAATCAGCCGCAACTCATATCTTTTGGTCCTTCCATTTCAATCCAATAGTTTACATTTCACTTAAATATTGAATTTTAAAGGGTTGAAAACCCAAAAGTTTAAAAAAATTTGAAAATTGCAACACAGCAACTTCGAAATGCCGAAGGAAACTGTAAAACGGGTAATCGTACTTTGAAAAACCACAACCGACCAATAAACCCTTATTAGATATTCTTATTATGCATCGTTATGAAAGTAATAAAGTTTCTTTCTCCTCCACCCCTTAAATATTGCTTTGCTATTTAAGATCTAAAGAAAGGAATAAAACGTTTATCAAAAGAAACCCTGAAAAAGCAATAAAAAACTTCCAAACTCTTGATTGGTAAACTTTAAAAGAAAGAAAGGAGAACCCACAAGAGCAGAGTATAAGGGGAAAGAATCCTGCCCACTTCCTTCCCCTTTTCCTCGTTTTTTGGTTCCGCTCTTCTGTTGACTGCCAAAGAAGCGTTTCTGGTTTTTATTTCCTCCTTGGCAGGAAAGAGAAGAGACGAATTAATACACTGCCTCCAATTGCGAGTGGGGTTCGCCCGGGGCAGTAAAACTTTTATAACCGACAACGGAGGAGGAATTCCAAGCAAGAGAATCGCCACGTGTGCTTTTGGGCATCTGCATCCTCTGGGAGGAGATCACGAAGGAGGAAAAAAAGAGGAGGGAAGAGGCATTTTTGTTTCCATCGCTGGCTTTTTTTTTCTTCTCCCAATGCTTCCTTCTCAATCCCCGAGAGTGAGTTACCTTCCACGAGCACGATAACGCTTATGAACTCAACTTATTTCAATCTTAAAAACTGAGAGGTGAAAGAAAAAAAATTAAAGCGTAGACCACATCAAAGCACCGCTTTCCTGCTTTCCCCTCTAAGAAAAACACCCTCTGGATTACCAGCTGATTCCAAACTTTTTGGCCGAAGATGACGTTTCAAAAAATAAAATAAAAATTAAATAGACAGAAAAAAAAACAACAGCACATCCAAAACTCAACACGAAATTGAAGAAAACGGCTCGATATAATATGACGGCAAAATCAGCGCTGGTAGTGTAACTGCTGAATAAGGGCTATTCGATTCCCATAACACCAGGAGGAGCTTCTGAATTTCAATGATGCTGCCACATTCTTCTTTTTGTAATTCCACGAGCCTCGAAAATTTAATACTGTTCAGTTTTCCCTCTCCTTGAAATGTATTGAATGCGATAGGTGGTCCAGGTTGAAATAAACGGTAAATATAAAAATAAAAGCTGCAAAAAATAGCCTAAAGCTTTTCCTCTTGAGCATTTATTATTATGTAAATTTTTTTTTACAAAATTAAAAGTCTATGAAAAGTCCACACTAATCAAACCATCTGCGTTATGAACAATACTAGGAACCGGTAAATTGATGTAATGAAAATATAAAAAAAGAGCCTATAACTACACAAAACAAAAAAAATACAGAATCATCACTTTATTCTTTATTATGGAGCTATATCTCTATGACTAAGGGTGATGTTCATATGAGTTTGGCCACTCCATTTACATGGTCATTCAGGACAGACAAATTCGGAAGATGTTGTTTTCTCTTCTACTGTATGTAGCCTATTCCAATTAGTCCCAAATTTTCTCCCGTGAACTGGCCATTATGCGAGACAACATCAACTTTTGTTTTTCAAACCAGTCGTTTACAATATTAATTAGAATGATGGATAGCGACGTTAGCTTCTTGAAATTTGATACAATTTAGGTCTTCTAGTTTTAGAAACAGGATAAATAGTAACACCTCATTATCTAATAATGTCACATAGTGCACCAATTCTTGCGATTAGATACAGCTCCAGCCCTGAAAATACTATCCCTAAAACACGATACTTCTTCCTCCTTTCTGCCTACTCCTGGGGCACATTCTCGTTTGAAGGCTTTCTCCAGCCTCTGTCACAACTCTGAAACGAATATAAGCTAAATCTATTTTTTCTTCAGCCCTTATTACGGAGTCGGTCATAAAGTTCCTGAAATCGTACCGAAAAGCGATAGCCAGACACACCAAGTTCTGATGGTCAGATTTAGTACTTCTCTATATAGTAACTAGATAATTTGACACATTTTTTCAAGCAATGGGTCAACTGCTGGAGGCGGTCTTTGTAGAATGGCTCAATTTCGCTGTTTAAGAAGCTGCCCGCAGCAGAAATATCCTCAACGTCGTCCTGGAAACGCCTCCGAGGAAAGAGGAAGAATTGCTGGTGCCAGATAAAGGGAATACGTCGTCACTAGGTGCCAGATAAAGAAAATATGGAGGATAATGCGAAATTTCGATTCCTTACTCGCCTGCAAGCTTCACGTCTCATGTGCTGAATGGGCTGGAGCATTATCGTGGAGAAGGCGCATGCCGTTGATGGCTTTCCGTAACTTCATCAAAGGGCCACGGTAACAACTCCCCGTTATGGTAGTGCCTATCATACGAAATTCGCCGTCTTTGTCCCTCTAGTGGCAAAACGCGATATTAGATCGGGATAATTATAGATCTGTGATCTGGCGGTTTATAAAGACTCACAGTTTGTCGGAATTCTTAATTTTTCGGTTTTGATCTCAGAAACTATATGATCGTTCATCGTACGTGTGTCCAATCTTCAATGGTACCGTGATATACTATTTGGTCCATGTTTGGTGCAGTTCTTGACGATGTGTGCGTTCTGAAATTTGTTTGACTGCATCAGTTTTATTACCGCTTATAACCAGCTCACACGCTTATGGTTCTGATTTGTCATAATCGACTTTAGCTCATTATCCCTTCGCTTAGAATGACTGTTTGCAAACTTCTTCCATTGTAAACGAACACTATTCACTATGGAGGTGGACACTCCAACAAACCTAGTCACTTTTTCCAAGTTATGAAGATGTTCTCGACCAAAAAAATGGCTCCTTTTTCCAGTTAGTCACCACCCATGACTCAAAATGCAGAAAATACCACGCACAGAAAATCCATGTCTAAAAATGATCTTTACAAATGTTTACATTATAGGTTGATATTTTAAACCTAATTTATTCATACCATTTCGTAATTTTTTATTTGTGTATTTATCCGATATTCAACCGTTTTACACAAACTCTCGAAACACCGCACTTCCTTAGGAACGTAAGCATAAATAGTTACAAAGCATAAATAGTTACAACCCTTTGAAAAATGTGCTTGCGATATCGTATATATTAGATGGCAAGTGAAAATGCAATGAGAGGAAGATAAGGAAATGAAAGAACCTGTTAATGAGGATATTATCATCGTGCAACAGGAGTTAAATGTTGAAAACTCCTAAGCAAAACCGTTATTAAGATAGGATCTTAATAGGCCGTTTTAATAACGAAACGGTGTATGGTAGCCATTTCTTTAAATTACATGTCACGAACATCCTTTAAAAAAAGTTAATGAAGTCAGGGTAAATGGCAATGAATGTAAAATCGATTAGCTGTGAAGCCATTAAAATACCTATTCTTCAAGGTTACTTTAATCATTACGTCAACACGTTTCCTGTATTTTGATGTTGGTTTCAGGGACGCAGAGGTATCAACATATAAATCTCCAAGCGGAAAATTTTTTAATTAACCGCAATTACAACGTTATGTGCAGGAAATCGAATAATCGATAGGGTAGTTGATTCTGGTAATTTCGCTTCGAAAATTAGAAAAACATTAGATAAGTGAAAAATAAAAGAAAACAAATTATTAATTTTTCACTAATTAGTAGATTATGTAATTTTAACACAATCTTTAGTATTCGATTAACACTATGACTTTCCAATATCTAATAAAATATAATTAAAGATAACTATCATAATTACTAATCAAAACCTAATAGTAGAGTGAGAGAAATGATTGCTTCATAAGAGTTCTTTAGTAATACATCTTTAATAGAGCTGCGTTTTATTTTCTCATTACTGTTTTAGTAAATCGATAATCAAAATGTAAACAGGTAACTATAAAAACAAAAACATTCGCAATTACAACCTTTCTGAGAATTTGTCACAGCTTGCAAATTTAATTAAGGACGATTAGTAACCTTTTGAGGGCGCTGGTTTAATTGCTTTAAAATGGTTCCAATGGACCCTAAGGTGAAAGTACCTTTAGCACAGGTTACGTTCGGATTTTATTGTGAGCACAGAAACCTTAAACGCTAGATAATAAAAACACAATTAGAGAATTTAGATATTAACCCGACAAAATTAAAATAGACAACCATAAAACCACTATTAATTCAGCTTTTAATCCCATGAAATACTCGTACTCAGCTATAAAAAGAGACACACAATTACCTGTACACTCTCGTCTATATTGTGTATTATACCGTGTGTTTCAAAAGTTGCCGAACTACCCCTTCTGTATGTAGGGAAAGCCTAACCTATGACAGCAGGAGTAATGTTTGGCCAACCACTAAAATAAACCATGTGCTGAAATAAATTACATAAAATCAGTTTTACATAGTGGCAAAGTTTCTCAAATGTGTTTATTTTATTTTTACATTACCAAAGGGAACGGTACATGTAGGTTACACCATTTGCTCAAAGTGTTCACCGTACACCTCTTGGCAATACGCTAGTCGGTGCTCAAACGCACTGCAGGCATTGATTAGGATTGCCTGAGGAATGTTTGCCATCACCTGCCTAATTCTTTTCTTCAGTTCGTTAATGCTTGCAGGTCGTGTCTCGAAGACTCTGTGCTTAACATAGACTATAAGAAAAAAGTCAAGCGGGGAAAGATCCGCGCAAAGGAGAACCATCTCTGCTCGTTCTTGCATACTGTATTTCATTTGTTTGTTTTCACACAATAAACGCTTTTTAAACTGTTACTGTACCGGCATAAGCTTAATACCGTATACCGTAGGTTTTATAAATAAAACTTCTAGTATTTTTTACTTTAACCTTTTATTCCACTCTCATATTCGCGTATTTGCATTTACGTAAAATAAATAGCGGGATTAGTAATGACTAGGAGCATCCATTAATTGAAAAAAAGAGGTTGAGAGACAGCGGCTCCTGCCTAACAGCCCTTCAGCATACCTGCACAACAGTACGTTATGCAGGGAAAGTCATCTCCTGCGTTTCATGGGAACTTTTGAAATAGAGGTGGAGCGACGGATTGGAGCATCTCCATCTTTGAAAATTATAATGGATGTTAAAATTTCCTTTTCTCGTTGAGAAAAGAGGGGGATGGTGTTAAGGCCCAAATGCAAACATGCCGAGAGGCAAAGACGAAAAGAAAAATTTCCAAACCTCCTCCACTCGGAAGACCTTTTCATGAAGGAAAACAAGCGACGAAAGGCTCCTAAAGTCTCTTTAATGGAAAACAAGCTGCACCTAAATGCATTTTTTTATTCAGTTTCGGTTATGATTTATTATTACAACACCGTATTTAATGACATAAAACAAGCCCATATATTATTTGGGGCCCCTTCGTTGCCATGACAACAACCGGGCACAAGATAATTCGGTAAACCTCAACCCATTATTCTTTATTAACAATTTTTTTTTCTTAGAGAAGCATTATGTTTAAAAACCTTTTTTTCTCCCCTTCCTTTCGACCCCTTTAGTTCCTCTTCCATCGCTTAAAATTCTTCGTCTCATCGCCTCTAATAACTTTCGCCTACAAAGCCCATCGTAAAACCCAAAGCCCAAACATCATTTATTGTCAAAGATTTTTTTAATAGGGAAAAAAATTAACATGAATTTCGGTGTTATTAAACTTGCGTCATTCATCATCATTTTCGGAATAATAATAATTTTTAATGTAAAAAAAAGGAAGTAATGTTCATGCTTTTCTAATTTATATCGCTAAAAACAAACTTACTAAGTGAAATTTTACTCCGTAACCTCAAGTAGGCTTCACAATACACATTGTGGATTTCGGGCCATGTTTTAATGGAGGAAAAAATTATAAAATCTATATATCGATTTCATTTTTTCCCCCTGATTCCATGTATTTATCTATGTGTAGAAAACGTGATCTCGGTAGCGTAGCAACTTCCGGAGTTTTGCAACACGGAATCTTTGGTTGCGTAATGTTGAAGACAGGCATCACGAAAATTTCTCAAATCGTGTACGCTTATGCATGCAAGGAATCAATTTCGTCTCAAATTACGGGTAAAACATTTTATATTAAAATGGAAAATTTTAAATATTTAATAAGGCCTAGAGCATTTTCGATCTGCCTCTTTCAAGTCGCACTTACCATTACACAAATTTCAGTATGAAACTGAATAATCAACTTGGGAGGGGAGTAATACGCAAATGTTGTTACTGCATAAATTACGAGTTACTGCTTAAATTGCTAGTTTCCTTTTTAAATGAAGATATTTACCAATTGTTCAAATAGGAGGAGTAGCGATAAAGTAAACTCTAAAGCGATTAATAAAATATAATCTTCAGAATAGCATTGAAAATATCTTCTATCAAATACTTATTAAACTTTATTAATTCATAACTGGTTGTCTTTACTGTTTCGGAAAAAATGTATTTTTACTATAAAACTTTTCCAGATTAATTGATCCTTACTCTAAACCTACGAGAGGATGCCGTCCTACCAACATGGGACAAGATATTTACGAAATAGCTTCATCTCGGGTTTTAGATGGCATGTCCTTTTTTTATTTTTATTGTAAACAGACTGTTTTTATAAAATTGATTTGAAAATATAAACAGCAGATATTTTTCCCGAGGAGACCTCCTATCTGATATTGACGAAATGTTTGTTAGTGCATGAATAAATATAAATTATTTTTTGTGCAACTCTTCTTGTTATAAACTTTTAATCATAAAGAATTTTTCATATCTTACAATAGTCGAATCTATCTTACATGTAAATCTATCTATTATTACACAAATCCAAAATCTATTTGTCTGTCTACCCGTCTGCAGGCTTCTGTAACTGATACACCCAAGCCACCTATTTATTTAAACTGAGCTGCCTGTAGGGAGGCGGTAGGAAAATTTTATGCGTCACGTGCATAGTTAATTTTCCTGGGATTTTATTTTTAAAATTTAAACACTTCCGTCTCTATGGCGTTTTGCCATCGTGAAGCAATCGAAGCCTACGAGAGAGATAGGCCCGGACACTCAAAAGTCATCTGACAATCGAGGATCGAAGCAACAATCCAATCTTCAATGTTCCTAGCAATCGAAAAGACGCTGATTGTTAAAATCCAAGATGGAAATAATGAAGTTTGGATTGTTGTTCGGACCCCGATGGTCAGGTGATTTTTTTTTGTGCCAGGGCATAACCACCGAGAGAGAAGACCTCCGCGATGAAACGTAATATATTGTTACATCATCATAGATAGGGCAAATTTAGGGCTTATTATTGGTTGAAATCACGGTCTATAGATATTCATGGTCATCGAGCTCCATTGTTAAAATGAAGCTAAAGTTTCTAGCTCCCAATAGGGCGGGAACTCTATTGAAAAGTGGCGCTACATGTACAATCGGCTCAAAAACGCCTGCAGCGCCGCCCTATCGACAGACAGAAACTTTACTTTCATTTTCAGTTTCAATGAAAAACCTCTATCGCAGGTCACGGTCGGCCCTGATGCGATCTATGCGGCACCTGGCGCGATCTGTTTTTTTTAGCTTCTCGAAACAATGGAAAATGGCCGAAGCTCGATGACCATGAATATCTATAGACCGTGGATGAAATACGAATAATAATGCCCTGTCTATGCTAATGTAACAATGTATTACTTTTCATTGCGGAGGCCTTCTCTTTCTAGGAGGTGTTAGTTGTTACCGGCAAGGCCTGTCTTTCTCGTTGGCTACGTTACGAAACCGATTGTTAAAGACATAATTTACACTTTAGGCAGTTGAGCACGGCCTTCTAGTAACTAAAGGCAGAAGGCCGTGAATTGAGACGTGAAACAGCAATAACAATGAATGCAAACAAAGAGCGGTCATTTTGATGCAAAACAAAGCGCCCCTTTGTTCTAAACCATGGTTCTAAACCAGAAAAAAATTTCGTAAACAAATCCTTTATTTTCATTTACTTTTGTATTTTTGGACAAGTTCTTGCTTTTTGAATGATTAATCCCAAAAATCTTCATTTTCCCATTTTTAAAACGGGTATTAGCCCTCGTCAAATTTTAAAACTCATAATCTAAATTGGGACAGGGCTTAATTTAGTGCATTCAGTGAACAGATGTGCAAACAATCAAAAACATCACCCTAGAACACAAAATTTGAGGTGGCATTTGGTACGTCGGTCTTAATTTATCCGTTTGCTCGCCCGAATAGAAGCTTTTGATCGACAATTCTAATTAAAATTTAGGCATTTTAATACCAATCATCATTAATTTTCAATCACGACACTAAATCAATTGGAGCAAAATGAAAGGCCAATCGATGTTGCAAAAATTAATCTTGTTTACAGCTAGAAGCAATTTTTTTCTTTTGCTCGTCCTAGTTAACAGCGCTCATTTTATCATCTAGAATTTTCCAAGAGGAAAAAAAACGATATTAAAAAAAAATCCAGCAAATGTTGCCTGGAACGATGTTATTAAGCCAAATATCCCACTGTCCATACATTTTAAATAAACCATGTCATCATTAATGGTAACGAAAACTGACGGCAACCGAGTTCCACTTTACCGTGCCCTAAATTATATAATACGTACCTCTAAAGAGTATATTTTATTCGCTTATAGAGTCATCCTATTAAAAAAACTAATGTAATCCAAGCAATATATCTATTCGAATATATCGTTATTCTCAATATCTTAATAAGCAAATCCCTGTAATCAAATTAAGACCCAGATATCGATTCGATTACAGGGAATTTTAATATCTCAGGCTTAATGACAAACAAACTACTCGAACAGCGCCGCTAATTTTGTGTCTTCTCGGTCAAAGTGAGTGGCGCTGCGGTGATCACATTCTCGTACGAATGCCTTAAAATGAAAGGTCCGCCACACGAGTGCTCCGCATGCCATCCACTTCATTGTATGGATTAGGAATAAGGACAGGAAAACCGTGGCATCTCAGATCCACTTTTAATTGCAACGTGTAAGATTAAAAATTCTTCCCTGATAATTATTACATTCTCGATCGCAGATAAACGTACTAGTCTTGCACTCACGTGACCGAGAAAAGGAATTATAAGGAATGTTTTAAAAACATTAAACGTGAACTTGCTGCAATGTTTAGACAGCCTCTATTTTAAATTGCCTCTTCTAAAATCCTCATTTATTTACATTTTAAATCCAGATCTTCGCTTCAAAAATGGCCTGGCAAAATGCATCATTATTTTTTCATACTTCAGGAAGATATAAAATTTTATTCACGAAAAATCCAAAAGGAATTTAAAACAATATTTAAAATGTATTTTAATCAAGGTGTCAAAAATCATTCCTAGTGAAATGCAAAAAAAAGTTAGTCGTTAAGATGACTAATTTAATCAAATCAGAATGCACTATCTTAAACGTCGTTTTAAGGAATAAAAGTGTATACGTTATTAAAATTATTGATCACGCGTCATACCAATTATATGATGTTTTATTGATCTAACCATTTATTATCAACAATGAAATTCAGAAAAAACTTAAAAATGTGGTAAAAAAGGACATCTCTATCCGATACTTTAGTAGCTCCATTTTTACATTTTTTTTAAACAAGATTACAGAGGTCTTAGTGTACAATAAAAGACGATAAGAAAGAGAAATGATGTCAATTATTCCTTTTGCTCCTTACGTTGGAAGGCGTAATTATCTTATATTAAAATAAAGAGAAATGATGTCAATTATTCAAATAAGCTATGTATTTAATAAAAAAATAAAAATTATATATTGCATTCCGTAAACGTTGTTCCTTTTATTAAATCGAAACTGCGTGAAATCGAAACTAAAAGTGTTTACTTCCACTCACTCTTCAATTGTCTCATAACGGTTAATTATCATTTCGAAAAGCAACCTGCAGCTGATTCAAATGAAATATGCCATTGGGACGCTGGCGTGCAGCTCCAGGTTGTTTCAACAGACGAGTATATATATGTATAAATCATTGCTGTCATGCTAAGTTTAAGTTGTGTAATTTTAATCTTTTATATCCATCAGTTTAAATTTGTATGTTTGCTGAAGTTTCTATTGTTTTGTATTTTGGTTGGATTCTGTTTAATATATGGATTAGATTGTATTTTTGTTTTGTATTAGTTGTGTGGTGATTATATTTGTTATTTCTTGTAAATTTTTTTATCCATTCCTGGATGTAATAAATAATTTGTGTCTTACTTTTACTATTGTTGTGCTAGGATCTTATTAAACGTTGAAGTTATTACTCACGTTAATTATTAGTTATATAAATTATTACCTTCCGGTACTTCAGTTTTATTGATTTATAAATATACAATTTTTGTGATATCATATATAAATATATATTTATTCACTTTGAGTTTTTAAAATTTTTTTGTTGTTAGTGAATTATTTCTTTAATTATTTAGGAATTGTCCTAAAAATTCTATGTGTGAATTAAGAAGCGTAAATTAATTTAAATTTAATAAAAATAATTTTTAATCGTAATAATCGCGAGTTAATAAAATGAAGAAATATCCTTAAAACGAACAGGTTGTTTGAGGCTAATTGAAGACATGTAAAAAGAAAGGCTACTTGGAGGGTAGAATTGCTTTTGCTCCTTCCGCTAGCTAGTAATGGCGCTAGTTAGAGGCATCATTTTCTCCTATGGGAAAACGTGAATTGTCCGGTCTTCCTTTCTTATCGTCTTTGGTACAACATTATACATACCATTTATGTTGTCAATTAGTTTCGCATTTCTAATTATTTCTCAATTGTGTTTGTTGCCATCTCATTTCGTATACGACAGAGTAAACTTATGATCATCCAATCTGTTAAAATTCTCAACTCTGAAGCTATCGAATCGTATGGTCATGTGCACCAATAATCGCTCACTTTAAACAATGTCGCTTATGGAATCTTGACTTCGACGGATTCCCACTTCGACGGATTCCGCGACGGAAGGCATCGACGGCATGGGCTTGCGATCAAACGAGCGCGAATACCGGGCGAAAAAAAAGATAGTATCCAGTTTGAGTTGGATTTCCTCCTGTTTTCTTCCTTTTATCTGGGATCCTTTCACCGCAATTCCTTGCCGTTGATGCCTTCCTTCGCGGAAACCGTTATAGTGTGAATCCAGCCTTAGGGTCAGATTATGAGTAATCAACTTGCGAGTCATCTTTAACAGTAATATATTGATGTTGTGGTGACACTATTATTACCAAGGAAAGACTCACCTGTGTAAATAAGTCGGTGATATAGCCATCGTTGATCTTTCAGGGAATAAGGATATCTCGAATCGCATATTGCAACTATAGGGAGAAATATCAAAACATAAACATTGAATATCCGCCATCTTTTGAGGGCATCGAGACCCATGGCTGCATGGCTCTAACCTTATCCCATTGTTATACAATACATCCAAACACGCAACAACTCGTTACCATCCTTATACAATAACAATTCGGGCAAAACGGCGCACTTCGATGAGTAGCAGTATAGGATTGTCTTCCTCTTGCCCTCAAAAAATAGCAGCTGTACCCATCATTCAATGCGAAGATATTTTCCCCTATACTCACTCATTTGCGGTCATTTTCAAAGTAGCCTACGCATATAAATAATCCCCAGAAATTATTTAAGTATTTTCATGTAAATACTTTAAAAATGTATTTTTATCGCTCTAGAGAATAATTGGTAAATACAATTAGTTCCGATTGACTGATGCTTACATCTTTTTTAACCAAATCTGTAAAACCGGGGACAATTTTTCAACTCAATTATCGATTCTGACTCCAGAAATTAAAAACTTCTCTACTCCGACTGAAAGTCATGTTTAAGATTAAAGTGTTACTTTCCAATAGATTTCAGACTATATTACTCTGACTCCAAGCCGATTCTCGCTAGCGACTCCACAGCCGTGGTTCTGCCTACGTGCGTTTAAGACCGCTCATCAAAAGATATACTTTATCATTTCGTGTTTTCCTAACCAAGTATTGTGTCCGGCCGTTGATTTATCGACGATTTACATGTACTATCGCCTAAGTAATAATAAATTCTTGACCAAATAGTAATTTCAAAAAGACAACGCACATATCCCAGCTGTGCGCCCCTAATCAATAAAAGCTAATTAAAAATACCAATAACATGTATCTAGGGCATGCCTCTCTATTAAATGCCTTAGATTTTAAGCATACACAACACTTAACGAGAAACCAAATAAAATGGAGTCAAATAAGAATGCAAACAAAGGATAACCGCTTCGACGAATCGTTCCAGTTGTCGAGGCCGTCGGCTTTCTGGTTCAATCCCGTTTGGCCATGCGTGTTTGCGTTTCTCTTCTAGGCATGTGTAAAAAAAAAAACATTACTCGTGTGAAAAGATGAAAATTGAAATTGACACGGTCAAAAACCTAACTATCAGCCAATAAAAGATAACTAGAAGCAAAAATTCGATAGATGAGATTAAAGGCAAAATTTACATTTAGAAGCTAAGAAAACTCTACTCAAATGGGGACTTAAAGGTAAAAGAAATTGATACGATGTCGAAATTAGTTATCACTACTTGTAGACAGTGAAACAAAAAAGGTTCTATAATTCTAGATGATTGACAATATTATTTCGAAAACTGGCATAAGTTTATTACTTTACTTGTAATTGATAAAGATTTAATCAAAATAAATCCTAAATCAGATTAAAACGCCCGTCCTACAAAGCTTAGTGAATACTATTATGAAATATGCTAATTAAATGTGCTCAATAACTGCGTGATAACGTCCAGTTTTCGTTCAATTACTTGTAATCACAGCAGAGGTTCTTCATAACCAGCTTCATATAAATATAATTGGTATATTTATAATTATGTCATTTTCACTCTAAATCATGTTTATTTTTATTTTTATATTTATACGATTTCGTGTATTCAGAACTAGACGACAAAAGGAAATGAGGTTTACATGTTTAAGGCTTCATTTGCAAGAAATGAAAATGGGTTAAGCAAATCTAATATCAATAATTTAAGATTTACTAATTTCATGATCTAAGACCATGTTTCGTAAAAAAATATAATAATAAAGAATAATGAATAATTCCTTTTTCCATTCCTTGTTCAAATTTGACACCAATGCCTTTCACAGTATTTGCTTAAATGGACGACAAAGTTCATTTATTAACTTTGCCAATAGATGGCAATGATGTTGCCTATGTTGGAACTTAAGGGAAATTCGAAGGAACTGGTAACAAACGTTTTGATGAAAACTTCTAAGCAGAGATTACTAGATCTCGTATTATTATATCTCGTATTATTGTTATTTTTTTTATTATAAACTATAAAACTCAATGAAACGAGACGAAATGAAATGGCATCGGCATGTACGAGATAAAAGAAAAGTTGGAAATTTCTCCTTTTAATCCGCTTGGTTTCTTTTAAACAGATGATCTTGTTTTATGTCACTTAGCCCTCCACATCCGATGGCCATCTTTGTAATCTTTGCTTTTTGCTCCCTTGTATAAATGATGAAATGTGAAAGGCATAAAAGGGGTTGGAGCAAAGGGGCGGCGGAAAAGACAGCGAAAGGTTTTATCTGAACCTAAAAAAATAAAAAGATAAGAAGAAAAAAAAAAAGCATCGCACTTGTCTCCGATTTAAAACATTGATGTCGTTCAACTCGATGTCGACGACGATAAAAGAAAGGGAGAGGGCAGGGCCGTCCGCCTTCCCAACCCCTATTTCACCGCAGATTCTTCCCAGGTCACATCATCATCAATGTTTAATGTCCAGGAGATTGTGAAGTAATGCGGCCGACAGACGACGAAGCTCTTACTCTTCGATGGCTGGCACGGGAGGTCGACTTGTCATTTCGAGAAAACTCGTTTCCACGTCTTTATTTTCTCGAAAGACTTAGAAGAATGCCCACCTCAAGTTAATAATTTAGGCATGCAAGTCATTAAGCACCCTTTCTTTCCTAGCTGATCTCGTTTAAATTATCCATCTAAGCGCAACTTTCAAAAGGAGCACCATAAAATATTCAAGAACCCATTCGTGGTCTTAACTTCTCACTTTATACCACAGAAGTTAACGCCAAATCTCTTAGTTATTAATTCAGAGAGAGCACACTTGGCTATTGTGTAATACTAGTTTAGATTTTAAAAAGATAATCGAACTTTTATGATTCGGTATGGCTTGCCATTATCCCTGTGGACCAGCCGCGAAATTACTTACCTTTCGTTTAACGAGAAAGGCTATCGGTATTTCATATATGTATATCATTATCTCGAGAGGGCTTCTGTTTGCATACTCCGGGCTAAAGATCTCCAACTTTCTCCTTGGCATATCGAGAGTGTATGAGCAAATCGATTGGACGCCATGTTGTGACGTTGTTCTACCAAGTTCTAAAAATCGTCAAGCGTTGGTCTACCGATGCATTTTTAAAGCAAAGAGATCAACTTGAAATAGCATAAATTTCAGTTTATCATTAGATACTGTGTGCTTTTTGATAATTTTCCTTTAATAATTTTAAATTGCAGTGAAGCCTATAACTACTATCCACGTGACCAAACAAAAGTATTCGTTAAGCTAAAATAACCAATTTGCTGCATTTCTGCATCTGTTTGCTTGATTAAAGAGAATAGTCAGTGATGTAATTAGGAGCTAGATTAGAACCTGATTGGTCGCGTAACTAGTAGTTATCGACAGATTGTTTGTTACAGGTTTATATAAAGAGGGGACCGAAAATGCCGTTCGCTGGTCGTTACGCTAACAGATTTTCCATGTAAATTTCTGCGGAACCAACCAAAGGAGGTGTTAACCTCAGGTGGTCTTTACCACAACTTTCACTGTATATCCGAATAACATTAACAACGGTAGATACACCTAATTAACATATCAATGCAGGTGAAGGTTTATGTATATACACTACCACTTATAAAATATTTCAGTTTGGAGTTTTAATACAAAGTTCTTAAGATATTATAATCTACCTGCGCATATTGGGAAATCTTATTTAACTTGGGAACCTTTTGAATTAGGTAAACAGTTGAAATTTAAGCTATCTTTCTCAGCATAATTATGATTTTCTTTTAAAATTGTTTATTTTAATTTTTCATTTTATATTTTGCAAACTCGGTGAAAACAATATACAATATTTAATTTAACACAGATAAAAATTTGCAGACATGTTTCTAATCAAGGATTTCATCATGATCATGTACCTTAGAGCATCACTGGAGTTGAGGGCATTAATGGTGTTTCATAGTAGTGATCATTTCTGTGGTTTTACCGGACTATAATTTCGTGGACTTCCGAACTTGATTTTCATGATGCGAGAAGATAGACAGTCCACTTAGATTTAGTGAATAAAAATCCTATTGGACAGGAAAATCCGAATTTCTTCTGTCACTGAGCCTACGCTTCTTAATGTAATGATATTTCCAGGGAATATAAAGATGGTCTCCTGAAATGGCTGGTCAAAATCAGGGATTGAATTGGGCTTGTCATAAGGATAGGACAATTTCCCAGAAACGTTACTCCGTAAACGCATCCTTCAGGAGTTTCCATTTTCAAAGGTTTGATCATACGTACAAGGAATTGTGTTTTTTTTTAGTGTTCAACAAGCAACTTAATCTGTAACAACTGAAATCCTAAAGGTTCTCTTTTATATAACTCCATTCAATAATGTAGAAGAGTTACGCGATCGCATTATCAACAGCTGCGAAATTATACAAAACACGCCAGAAATCTTTGAGCGTGTTCGACTTCCATGGTTAGACGGACAGAACGGTGTGTTTAATTTAATGGTGGGTGGACGTTTTCAACAAATTTTATAAATAAAATTCAATAAGTCGCAACTCCAAGAGGATGCATTTTTGGACTACCGTTGATGGGAACTTTTTCATCCTTATGATGAGCACAATCTAATCCCTGATTTTTGACCAACTACTTTAGGACCACCTTCTAATCATTATTTCATCATTTAGTTCAGGGCTGTCCAAGATTTCTGTCCGCGGGTTTAAATACTGGTTCAGTGATTTTATGCTTTTTCGGAATGTGCGCCATGTTATGCGAGACGAAAAACAACCAAGTATCAGTAACAAAAGAAATAATGCCTCATTTAATGCAATCGCCCCCTAAAGTCTGGCAACACTGCATAGGCGAAACTAACCCACTCCCCTCCTGAGTTTTGGACTATCTCCTCGGCTTTGCCCGTGAGCTTTGTCCGCGAGCATTTTATGTTGCACGCGGGCGACGTGCACGATTTGGACGGCCCTGATTTAGTTTATCAGCTTCGTCACTATTTGTTATAAAAAGAGTTCTGGAACATATAATTTGTCATTTTTTTAGTTTATTACTATATCGGCATAAAAAATCGAACCAAATCTTTCTTGGAATTTACTGTTATGAAGGGCGGAATTACCAGTGGCGGCTCGTCCATAGGCACTGCGGCACTGGAGCACCCCCAGTTTTGCTTTCGATATCGATAAAATTCAATATAATGGCCGTTTTTTTTCTTTAATGTTATTCTTATACATCTATATTACATGATCCTTAAGCTTAATGTCACAAGCTATTCCCTAGTTCGTGAAAAAATTACAATTTTCTGACGCAGCACCCCCAGAAATTTTAGCTACGAGCCGCCACTGGGAATTACAATGGGTAAGATGTATCAATATTAGAATTCTCCCTTCATCTAGTTCCAACAACCGATTTACAAGGTAATTCAGCCAAATAAATGCAGCAAAATCGTTTTTTAAACAATTCAGAATTTCGCATTGATTTTGATAGGTTTTTTGCGAGAAATTCTGAAGTCTTCAGCTATTTTGCGGATTTTCTTTAAATAAAATTTTCTTCACAAACTCAATTGCCATAATATGAACAGAAAAACAAAAAAATCTAATTAAACTAGATCTGGTCCCTATCTATGAAAAATCTATTTCGGTTTACACTGACCTGAATTGATTTACATTCATCTGAAATAGTTTTTGATGCTAAGGCTTTTATTGAATCCTCTGTGGGACAAAAAATGCACATGTTGAAACATACTAAGGTGATGAACAATCTTTTGAGCGGCTCGTTAGAATTTAAAAAGTTTAAATTTGTTTCCATCTTGTATAGTTTCGCATTACTAATATTTGAAATTTGTCATGGTCTTTATGTACACCCTATACGTCTGAAGATATTATGAATTAAAATTGACTAATTCTCTTAATTATACGAGTAGTATAATCGTGATAGATTGTTTGTAAATTTCTTCAGTTTTAACTTTATGATTTTCATTAATTCCAATTAAGGAACTATGAACACTGAGAGGGCAATTATTTAAGAAGCTTTTCTTAAAATTCTTATAACTTTTGAAGCAATTCCTAAGTTGCAATCACCAGCCTAAAAGCTATTAAAAATAAACTTCTTAAGTGATAAGGAGCCGTGCAGATTGTTAAAGATCTTAACGGACACGGTAATAAAATGCATCTGATTCGATTCTGCTTGCACTTATTATCAAATTTTTACAGTAGTTGATGGTTAATGCTGATGTCGACAGCATCTGGTTATCAAAGAGAAAGAAAATTGACGAGGATTACGATTGGCGTTGTCTGATGCCACTGGATGGAAACGGCCCTTCGTCGGCGAAAGCAATAATTAGAGACAACATCTAATCCGAGTTGTAACACTCTCTTTCGAAAGTGAGCGACGACATTAGCCACGGTTCGTTCGTGTCCCCTTTCATCTGGTTAGACGTTCGTGTCATCAGTGTCCAATACCGTTGCGCCAATCAGATAGTATCAAATCCATCTCCAAAGTGGACAACACGCAAGACCACTTTGCGAAACTCGGTCCCATCAGTTGACGAGGCGGCTTTTAATTCTGCGTACCGAGTGAATAAGCATGTTGATTAAATAAGAAGAAAAATCGAACACGAGATATGGGAAAGGTGAAGTGTCAATCGTGATCTAAATTACATCGCGACTATGAAGTGATTAAAACATGCTCCCATCGACAATTCCCTTCTAGTTGCCACTGCAATTCCAATACTATTATATTTATGCAAAATAAATTTTAAAGTAACGTTATTTTACATTCACGACGAATTTATACATGTATACTCTAAAGTGATACGATACTTAATTTCAATATTTAAAAACAAACAAGGAAAACCAATGACTTTTAACGTGTTTTTTTTTTAAATAATCAAGCATTATCGAATTCCGGTTAAAAAAAAATAAAAATATCCCCTTCACTTAGCGCAGAGGTGGTCTCCAAACTAAGGCCCAAGGGCCAGAATCCAACTCACGTAGTCTTTTTATTGACTGGCGGAAGAATTCCTTATACAACGTAATTCTAAAGAAATTGAACTTTTTTACATATTTAGTACAAAATTATTTACATGGTGATAGGAACAATAATTCAAAGAGTCATAATCAATTTAACATACAGGTAATTACCTCTCGTAAAAATTTGAAAATAAATTGAAAATAAATCAAAATGAAAGAACAATAATTTTCCTCCAAACACAAACTGTAAATATAATAATTTTTTTTTAAATAAAGTCGAGTTTTCATAGGGGTGTAATATTTAAAAAAATCTTTTTCTATTTACAGTTTGTGTTTGGAAGTTATTGTTCCTTTATTTTGATTTATTTACATTTTCAAATTTTTATGAGTTGAGGTATTTAAAAGTATGTTAAATTGATTATGGTTTATTGAAGAATTTACATGGGTTATTTTTAAGTCAGTGAAACATTTTAGAAATTAAACACATAAAAATAAAGTGAAAGATACCGCATTTTATAACAATAAATCACAAGCATTCAATATGCGAACCGCGTGTCATATGGCAAAAGCCCTAGTTGAATTGCGTATAAACGAGAAAATCAATCATCAATTTGGACCGAAAAGAACTCTCAAGCTACCATTGAGCGCGTCCCCCAAAATGCGCCATATTACAAAAGAAAGCATTCAACCCACTTATTTTCCATAAAATCAACCGTAACTGTGATGACTTCCTGTTACATAATGGAACAGTTCCTAATCCGGCAATTATATGAAAGACTCGAGGACTACCTGTTCCAATAAGATTTTTAGCACGATAGTATCAAACATAATCCGACATTACCTGAATAAACATCAATTCTGGATTGCACTGGCACTGCCAACGACTTGGCATTTTACAGTTAGCCACCCAGATAATCGGACCTTAATTCCTGAAATATTTTTTTTTCTGCTAGGGTATATATATGACGATGTTTACGTTCTCTCCATGCCAGAAAAACTACCGAAGATATGACGGTGATTTGCTGCTGCAACTGAAACCAAGGATGTGGATATGCTGGCTGTTATAGGGCAAGAATTAGACAATCGCCCGAGTGTTTGCCATATGGTTCTAATATTGAATGCATTGTGATGTACATGAATTAAAAAATATTGTTGTGGGCACTACCAACACCTCCTAAAAAGAAAGCCTCTGCACTGAAAATTCATACATTGTTACATCATCATAAAAAGGCATTGTAATCGTATTTCTACCAATAATAAACCCTAAATTATGAATTCTTATGACCATGTAACAATGTATGAAATTTCAGTGCACAGGCTTTCTTTCTAGGAGGTGTTGGCACTACGTGATTTCCATATACGCCTATTAAATTATATTGTTTCTTTGTTGCCTAAAATTTTCCAATTGTTGAAACAAGTTTTGAGAGTAGTTTCTGTGCAACAATTTCTTATCTTCATTGTTCCCCTCTTAGAAGAAACAATCAAACTCTGACGTCACAAACTGTCCCACGCAAACAAAACTCCATATACATGTAAGAAAATCTGTTGTGGATACCACAAACTTTTTGACCCAGTCGATTGCAATCAAAAGGGGAGGTGCACAAGTAGATGTTACAACAGCCCTAAATAAAAAAATTTCAACATTCTACGGCTAATCGTTTTTGAGTCAAGCGAGATACGTACGTACGTACAGACGTCATGCCGAAACTAGTCAAAATGGATGGATTCAGGTAAGGTCAAAATGAATATTTTCGTTGAAATCTGAAAACCGAAACTTTTCGCGATTACAATACTTCCTTTACTTCGTACAAAGAAGAAAAAATATTTATAGATACGGAAGCGTCTTCACAACAATGCAAATTCTTCTCTTTCCGAAATAAGACAAACATGACGCCTTTCAAGAAGGAATTGTAAGTGAAAAAAAAATCAGGCTAAGAGTAAACTCTAACAAAAACGCAGAGCAAATAAAGCATACAGAAAAGCAAACTGTAGAGAAAGCTTATGAGCAAATAAAAATGGTGACTTAGATTAAATGAAATGCTAAACTGCATAATGAGTATTCATTTTTTAAAAATGAAAACCATAATACGGGATGATTTTCAACCCATGGATCATAACAAAACTTAGTACGCGTAAAATAATTAGTAATACACATGAGAGTTTTAAATGACTTCATAAAAGTTTAATTAAGGAATTCGTGAAATTTATCATTTATGTAGACCTGCTAAAAGCTTTTGATCTTCAACGATTTAATTTGGTGAGTCGAAGGGAGTTTTTTTTTCTTCCACTCTTTGGAGACAGATGCACACACAAACACAGACACATACAGAAAGCAACGGAGAGAGAGAGAGAGAGACGAGCCAAGTAGACACAAAGTCAATATATTGCGCTTCCTACCAGAGCTTAATCCATATTGGAAACAAAGACGGCGTTAACAATCCATCATCGCGAGAAAACATCGTCCGATGTTATTATTCCGCCCGTAATGAAAACGAAAGAACCATCTATCCTGGGTAATTCGTCAAGATCACTTCCCCAATCTCGATCTTGTAATAAGCACGTTATTACATGAGCAGGGACAGGCCGAACGTATCGGAAAGAACAATTCCGTCCACCATCGCAAAACACATTATGAGCAAAAATTTCCTATGTGGAACAGAAAGACTCAAACATGAGGACATAGGCTTAATTACAGAGCCGGGAATCAAGTCGTCACATTTAAGAAGGAAAAAGCCTTTCATCCAATGCCGCCCCATCTTAATAACTATCAAAATGCTGGAACGATTGGAAAATAAATTCATTTATTTCGCATTAATTTCCCAAGTTTCTGTTCTTTTTGTTCAACTTCCATAAATGAGATTTTGCATTTAAACATGTATGCATGATATAGAAATGCATGAAACGTTCTTGAGTAAAATAAAAATAATTGTTAAAAACAGTTAAATAAATTAATCTGAAGAAATTCTGCATTTCTTTCGATATACTGATCAATGAAAATAACAATACATAACAGATATGTGCGAAAATTTTTGGGGAAAATAAAGGACCTAAAACAATCAACAAATATCTTATAAACATAGGGGTTGTTTCGCTTACTTTTTAAATTGCTGGTACTTCTTTTTAACTTTCCATTTTGAAGTTGTGTTGTGGTTAAAGCCGAAAATATCCGGCTATTGCATAAACAAGGAATAGTGAAATTCAGTTACTTTTGTGGTCAACATGCAACGCCTTAGTCGTGAAATGGCAAATATACACCTGATGTAAAGTGTGATAATTGAAATGTGAGCGATTTTCAGTCAACAATTTCCGAAGATATGGAGAGTTCGTGGGTCATTATACCAGGCTTGTTCATTCTCCTCCTTTAATCCATTACATATTTATTTATGGATCGTATAACGGCCACTGTGTATTTAAGACCTATTGAGAACAATGAAATACGTATAATATAAGAACAATATCCTCACAATTGATACAGTCCGAGGTCGATATTATATTGTACACTTCAAACTATATTCAAGGCCGAAGTAACAACGTATGTGAACAAATCAGCTTCGCTCGTTATACATTCGGACTGCACTGCCCTGCATCACGGCCATCTCGAGTATATTACGATAAACTATTTCCTGCTATAATTTGACATTATACTAAATTAAAAATCATCAAATTGGAATCTGAATCCAAATAATCTAAAATAAATACATCGAATTTATAGACATTAAAATGTCCGAAAGCTCCGCCTGAAAACCTAAATGCGCTGCTTCACTGCATAGCTTCAAGAGAGAGAAAAAAAATCTATACTCTATCAACGAAAGTTGGAGTGGGCGTGTCCATTTAAACTTCCTATTTCAATTGTTAGACATTGTTGCAGAAGTAAAATCAACAATGTCTAACAATTGAAATAGGAAGTTTAACTGGACACGCCCACTCCAACTTTCGTTGGACAGAGTATAGGAAATTTTTCAGTCAATTAAAATGATACAACTATGAAAATATTTCTTAAATCATATATTTAAAATCAGCTATGGTGGACTAAGTCACAACAAGGAAAAGATCAACAACATGTGTCAAAAATCTAACAATGAGTTATTTCCCGATTATACAATCGGGTGGGTTCGCTTTTAGAACAGGGCTGCCAACTTACCGGATTTTAGATGGAAATACTTATTGTTAGATATTGTTATAATACAAGCTGAACAATGCATAAATGTAATAAGTATAAGTTTAAGAAATAGTTCTATTATTCATAAGATTAATTATTTCTTATGAGTTGCTTTTATATTTCTTCGCTTTTCTAGAATGCACTCTTAACAGAAAAATTCTGATGAAATATTTTTCTTGTATAAATTTTCTAAATAAACAGTAGATTTCTTATCGATAAATCGATAACAGCTATTTCTCGAGTTTTCAAAGTAACCTATCTTCCTGTGATTTTTTCTTAATGGTTTAAAGGTACTTCATGTGCTGAATTTTCTTTTGTTATTTAAGTTCTTAATAAGCACCAAGAACTCGTTTTGTACAATCATATTTCTATATTACCCAACAATGCCACCCCAACATTTATTTAATTAAAGGTATAAAGAAATATAAATCCTCCAAACCCGAAGAGAAACTCGTGATAGATTTTTTTACCTGAGTGAAAATCCCTTCCCATCATGAATTATTAAATTTATTATGAGCTGCAAATAGCAATTGCATGATCTTCAATTATTAAGTAGCGGAAAAATGGAGCTACTTATTGTTTTCACAATGTCCGTCCGTCCCCTTCATAATTTCCGCATTTTTTGAGGTAGAAGGTTGAAATTCGGAATATAGCTTACTATAGGCATATGCACCTACAATGGGGTAGGAGTTTCGGGGGCGGAAATTAGAGGGGACCAAAAGGTCTACGCGTATTTATGCATATAAAGGAGTGAAATTCGGTATGCGGATTCCTCTAGCAAGATCAATAAAGTTTGTGTATTACTGTAAAGTTTGTGTCCCAATAGGGTCGGAGTTGTGGGGGTGGCAGTCACTTGGTCTTTAGAACTATGGCACATATGGCATGTGATATATCATTCGTTCGGAAAAGATGAGAAACGAAAGAAGATACAGCTCTTTTTTTCATTTTCTAAATACTACGTTCGAGAAAATCAATTTTTCAATTTAAAAAATGGGGGGGGGGGAGATAAAAGGGTAAAAATAGATGACCTCATCGGTTCCGCTACTTTCCTATACCTTCCTCGGGAGGATTAATTTCTTGTTCTTTCCATTCAGGAATGAACAACTCTCTGATACATTCAGGATGGATTAGAAAATATTTTTCTCCCTCATACAATTCACCTAAGACAGTCGTGTTTGCTGTCATATGACGAATGTGTCATAAAAGACTAACAACAATGTGCCACGGCTATTGTATCTTCTACGAAGGAGATCAGCACATCTCGGTCGGGTTTCATTTGAATGACTTTTGAAGGAATCCTTTACAGAACAAGTTCAAATGTGTACTGCATTTATTATATTTTAAAGATCATTAAAAATAATTAAACAAAATTATCAGATTTTTTCAGTAAAATTTTTTTTTGTAGTTTTAACTTTCTAGTGACAAAAGTTGATAATTTGAACCAGTTTACGTTCGCACTGTTTATGTTGCTGTCTAAGAAGCTGGCAATGTTAATATTGGAAAAATGATTCGAAGAAAGTGGAATGCGTTCAAACAGCAATAAACGGTCATCTTAAAGTGCTCTACAAATAAATCTGTCGATACTTCGGCTTATCAAATTATAGGAATCACCTTTGGCGCCCCTCTGATGCCCGAGGACGCGGGTTCGACCCCGGCCGAGGACGACGAGGATTTTTTCAGGGGGAAAATCCTGAAATCACGCACTTCCTTCGGAAGGGAAGTAAAGCCGTTGGTCCCATGTAGTCGTTTGTCGGCTGCACGCTAAAGAACCCTTGCGAGGCAAAATTTGCGGCCCCTATAACGCCGTCCTGAAATGATCTTGGCAGTTGAAAAGGACGTTAATACCAAACAAACCAAACCAACCTTTGGCGTCCGATTAGATTTCGAACGCATACTGAAGACTTAATAAAACAATTAAACCGGCTAATACTTTTATTAATTGATACTCCAATGTTATAGCATGCCACAACTACTTTTTCCTTTATTAACTATGAATCCATTACACGATCTTCAACGACTTAAACCTCCGACTCTGGAGACTGCTATTTCTAACTCTAATCTGAAGGAACTCTATAAGGTTTAAAAAAGAATCTCTTCCAGCAAATTTTATCTCAAAATGGATGCTCTCCACGCTAGACTGTAAAATTCCAAGAACACATCTTAGTCAGTCTCCAACTATGATATCCTTATACACAAAAAGACAAGACTTTTTTTCTTTCAATACAATAAAGACATGAAATAAGCATTTCGATATTAAGAACAATATTTAAAGCTGTTAACTCTCATGTCATGTATCCACCATAATAACCATATAATATTACATACTAAAAAACAGTCTAAAACAGGTGAGTAATACGGACCTACTCGCTTTCCGTCCCGATGGACGGACTTAATAACGACAATAATGTGAATGTCAATCCATTTGACCACAGCACGTGTTTACATTGCTCGGAAGGCCAAATTTTAAGGTCCTGTCACTAATGATGCCTCTGTTTTGCAATGGCTTGGGTGGCAATATTCATGGGCAATAGCAGCTCCTTCATGAATACTGTCAAGTTCTCTCCGCAGCTCTATTCTTGTAGAAATGGGGTGCTGCGAATGCAGACTGGGTTCTGCAGTCATTTTCATTGCTGCGGTCTTGTTGGTATTGACAATCCTCTTCAATGCCAGTCATTATCGGTTTCCTTCTACTTTTGCTTTTTATAAACGATGCTATCACAGTAACGGTGTATGCTGTCATAACTTTTAATATAGTAGCTCTCGATACTCCAACTAACAAGTCGACTTTTGTAAAGGACACGCCAGTTAACTGGGGTCCAAAAATTTGTTCTCGTTGGAATGTCAAATCTACTCAACTAAACATAAGGATACTAATAGGCATATTGAGGTATATGATCCACACAAACAAAAGATGATCATTATGCAGAGTAGTTGGGCAGATCATTAGTATAAGCAGGAATCAGTCGGAGATGACACTGTTTCCATTATTTTGGTCCAAACCTTCACTTGCGCACCAAAGACTTGGCCCTATTTTTGGTCTGCCATTGAGACTCAGCTTCTGGGTCTGTTAAGAGTTTAGTCTTTCCTATAAAATAATCTATACACATGCGGTATGATAGGGCTAACGCATTCATTAACAGAACAAACAAATAGGTTCAGGTTAATAAATTTAATTAAAAGGTATGAGAAACTTAATTTTAAAAAAATCTTACTGAAATCAGATAACTCGTAATTCTATAAGTAATAACCGTGTAAACCTTATAATTGAAAAAAACAAGTTCAAGGAGAGTAACTATTTTTTCTCTCGGTCGGAAGCGATGGAGAGCACCGGAAATCTCTGGACAATGTTGGCCATTCGTCTATGCCAGTTGAGAACGAGGCCAGCGACTCGCTAAGATTCATGGGACGCGGAGTCAAAACCCATTTCTCACAGACATCCATCTTCAATTACTGAAAAACGAAAATAGGGAGGAGGGAGGGAAGGAAAAACGATACCTTTTCTCTGTCACACACATACACACACTCGCTCTCTTTCAATCAACTATCAAAAGACTTTCGTGCGAACGGCAACGCGGGATAAAAGGGGTTTTCGAGATGGGATGGGGGTATGAGGGAGGAATTTTTCTATTTTGTAAAAACAAATTTTCCTAAGGAAAAGGCGCTATATTGATAAATGGAAGGCGGAAAGTGATTAAAGCATTCTCGTGCATCTCAACAGACAAGAGGAGGGGTGGATGAAAGAATAGTAGTAGTAACAGAAAAAAATAGTGGAGTAGTAGCCGTTGAGACAAGGAGGAGAAAGGGGGAATTACCGATCGATATGAAAGAATCGTTAGTAGGGATGGAGGGGGTGACACATGGCGCCAATTCTAAAGGAAATGCCGGAAAGTGCTTTGTCACCTCCCGCCAACCCATATTTCAAGGTCCAAGCGAATGAAAAATGAAGAGAGAAGACAGCAAACGAAAAAGGAATGTAGAAAAGAAAGAAGGTGAAAGGAGGGAAAAAAGTGGAAATGGAAGACAAAATTTTTACCAACAGCATCCATGTTTTCAGCGCATGACCCTCTTTTTCCCGTTATTATTACCACTTTTCCTACGCCGTAAATGTGACACTCCTCAATTTACCCCAGGCTATAAAAAGGTGGACGACCACTTATCATCAAATGCTTGATTTATCCTCGTTCCAAGGCCTTATTTTTTCGAAAAGCTTCATTATTTTAACAACAAACCGACATTAAACGTACAGCATCTTTAAAACTTTATAAAAACATATGGCACCATTTGGACCCCATTTCAACCATATAACAAAGATAAAAAAAATAAATGTAAAGGAGAGGGCATTCTGGAACTGTTTGTATCCCAACTGAATGAGAAAGAAACTGAATAGGCATTATTCCAGAAAGACAGCACTATATCTTAAGTAGAATATGGCTCCACGATATTCTGACTTCAGTTCTCCCAGTTTTTACCTCTAGTGTGTGCTGAAATGGAATGTGTACGAGAACAACCCTATAACACTGAAGGAACTGTAAACATCAATCTCCGACAACATTGCAGAAATTTCAGCGCAAACAATTCGGAAAATGTGTTCGGGAATAGGCGGCAGCTTGTGCATACCTGTTGTTTTTTTTTCAGACCGTGGGGGCTAATTCCAACATCTCCTTTAGATGAAACGGCTTAACTGTTAAGTACATTGTCTTCTAGAACTATTGGGCCACATGACCAGCTAAACATTTCGGGCATCAATGAAACTGTACAAATCTAAAAGGGCATCGGGCCTCCTTTTACACTAACTGTGCCTTTACTTTCTACAAGCTTCTAAGACATTACATCTAAATTTTGTTCCATTCTCATTTAGGGCAGCTGCCAACTCAGAAACTCGTGTTGGGCGAGGTGGAAGGGTTGAAGTTCTAACTCAACAAGAGTTCTATTGAATTGAGCTTGAGACTCTGAAGTCTATACAAATTCCTCCACGCCATTTCATCAAAACACCCAGTTACAGACCTGGATCTATGCCAGACCGTTTTCACATTGTAGGCGGCGCAGAATTGTCTAGAATATACGGGCATTTCTATATCCACTGTGCGACTGTCAGACCCTCAAAGTATGTAGCGAGATTCATCGCTCCACACAATACGTTTCCATTATTCTATAGCCATCCTAGATGCGATGAGCTTTGCACAACTTTGACCTTAACTGATTATTATTCACGTGATACAAAACTTATGGGCAGTACTTCTTCGGATGATAGCCCAACTGTTTAAACCCCTGCCGAACAGTCCTGATGCTTGTCCAAATTCCCAGGTGATCCTGGCAGCAAACCAATTATCCCGGACAGTACTCTGCAACACCACTGATCTCTATCATTGAGTCAAAGAGGTTTACCACTGCGCTGCTTCATGAGCTCTTGCCTCTTCACACTTCCATTTTACAATGTCATTACCTTAACAAGGCTGAAATCTCACGAACTGATTTTCTACTTAGTAATGGTTCCAAGTTGGGGGTGGCCGTGGCCTGGTTGTCTCGTCGGTTGGCTCGCTGATCGATGGAGTTAAGCAACTTCAGGCGCGGCCAGCTGCTGGCTGGGTGACAGCCAGTGGCTTGAGGACCACTGCTGGGTGGGACGGCTATTTGGGGCACAGCTGTTGGGGGACTTTAGTCTGACCCATTTGCTGAGTGACCAGTGCTGGTTGTCCAGCAGCTGGTGATAGCCACTGGTTTGATCGTCCTCCAGCAGCTCTTCCATCATGAACCCCCCGTGATTCGGAGGGCGCGTTAAGCCGTCGGTCCCGGCTGCTACTGTCATCTCGTAGCAGTCGTTAGTTACTGGGATGGCGCAAAACTCCCCCGAAGGAGTAAGTGCCGCAGATTATCGTTCTGCGATAATCTACCCTCTGTACAAGATGTTCCAATGACAGTGCCACGTATAAAGTTACAAGCCCGTTATCGTGATAACTGGCAATGATCGATGTTTATAAGCTTTATATATGCCAATTTATAGCTCGTGGCACGCGTCATTAAGGAATGTTCCCTAATGTTTGTTCCAATATTTGCGGCAAGTTAACATACAGTTTTGTTCTGTAACAGTTTGCATTAAGCTGTTTCGATCATTTAGAATGTCCCTGTGTACTCAATTAAAATGAAGGAAGGAAGCTTTATCCTTGTGAAGAAACAACATGGCAAAACTATATAGGCGGAAGAATATCTTCTCTTACATTATCTTCTCTTACCTATTCACGTCACTAAAATGCCAAGAATAAACTCTTCAATAAGGAGGCTGCTTAGCCCTATTCACTTAAATTATATATGGATCCTTTTTTCCCATTAATTTTACCATTATAGTTTAAACATGCAGAAAACATAAAATTTCCCGAAAGTATTCTAAAATCCCTGTTCTATTTCATGGAGCCAAATGACCCCGATAATGCTTCCCAAAAGGCAGTGAAAGAAAGCTTTCTTATTACATTAATGCACTGAAGGAGCGAAACGACGCAGAACTCATTCAAACTCCTAAATGGGTATACAATTTGTAATCATACTTTAATGCTTCAAGAAAGCAATCTGTTTTTTGTTTAGGAATCGAGATCATCGTCAATTACGCACTAATTCCTGAAGAGCAACCGAAATGATGATGGGTCCATCGAATTTTCGTGCGCACACCCACACACATACGCACACACATACACACACATACCGGAGGAGGGAGAGAGAGAGAGAGAGAGAGACAGGGCCCTTCTGCTTCATCCCATCAACCATTCCGGGGGAAGAGATTGGCGCCATTTCTAACTGTCAGTCGACGAACATCCTGATGATTCATTGCAAATCGATGAGTGAATTCAACCTTGTGGTTTCGAAATTGTTCCGTTCCCTTAATGGTTCTTGAGCCTCTTCGAAAGCCCTATAAACCTTCTCGCAATCTTATTAAAAACGAGAAAAAATTTCAACATTTTCAAGATTGTTGTGTTGGAACGCCCTGAGATCGTAGGCGGGAGGGAAGAGCAACAAGCTTTTTGAAACTATGCACAAACCTGGCATAAAAATATGCCCCAAAGAAAAAAAAATACAAAGAAGCGAGATAAAGATTTAAAACAAAAACTTTACAGCTAACTTTTAATCCAAAATCTTTCTTCGACACTTTAAAAAGTTTTAGGAAACTTTTCTCAATTAGCCTCAGCATTTTGCTTCATCAGTTTCGTATCTTTTGCCAACCGCTTTTTTTTTTTTTTTTTTTTTTTCTCTTTTTGGAATAATTAAAAATGTAATCTGAAATGAAAACCTGAGGCATTTCGAGAAGAGACTTTCGGCGCCAGTCGAGGAAAATGGAAGAGGATTGTACTTATGAACTGACAAAATGAAAGCTTAAAAAAGAAGGGGAAAAAAGAGAGAAGAGAGAGAGAGAGTGGGAAAAGATAACCATTAATTAAATTTAAAGAGGAGTTCAAACGAGGAGCCTTAAAGGCTTTCAAACACAGATGGCGTAGATTAATTCAACGGAATTTGCATAAAACAATAAAAGACTTTTAGAATGTTTAGCGAAGCCATTCATATTCAACACAAAGGGCTTCAACTCTTATAATCCTTTGCAATAAGCCAACGTCGACACCTATAAAATTACAGTACAATGATCACACGCAGCCAGCCATGATATAGTTTTTAAAAGCTGCGGGAATATATTAAAACTTTACGTTATTAAAAATATGAAATTAAAAAAAAAGACTGAATTTCATAGCCGCTTTCTTAGAAAGTATTAAATTCTCTAAAAGCGTTTCTCAAGATTAATGGTTATTAAAAAGCGTTACTTTAAACAGCACACGAACATCCGCGATGATAATTAAATTGGATTATAACACTCACAATAAAAATATCATAACATACACTCCCTGGCCAATGAATTAGAAACAGTTGTTTAATATTTTTATGGACCCCCTTTGGCCAATTACATGAGTTGGCATAGAGTCAATAAGGTGTTGAAGCACTTGTTAAGTCAATGGAAGAGCAAGCGTTCACCAGACATTCCCTTAGTTCTCGCAGATTTGTTGGAAGAGGATCTTGCTGACGGACATGTCGTTCCAACATTTCCCAAACATTCTAGCATATATCTGGGCGAGTAGGGTAAATGACGGGAGTAAATTCGTGCTCGCTTAAACCAGCGCTGAACCAATCGTATGCGATGAACAGTAGATATAGCTTCCAAGAAGAAGCCATCATATGCAGGATAAAATTGTAGCATAATCTTAGTTGGCAACAATGTCTGGTAGTCCTTGGAATTTTTACCATATTTTGAAAATTTTACCATAAATATCAGAGCAGAAGAAATTCCTTTTACCATGGAACGACCACCAAAACCGTAGTTGTCTTCATAAGGAATGTTGGTTTCATTTCTTCATGAGGCTCCCGCCAAATCCTCTTCCTACGTCGATAGGAAAAACCATATACAGGATGAGTCAAAAGTCAGTACCTCCCCCCTTCTATCTTGGATACAAATGTAATTATGCAAATTCCAATAAAGGGAGTGAATAGGAAGTTGAGGGAAATCAAAATCCGATGAACGGACAACAATGCTAATAACACCAATCATATGTAATGGCATCGTCGAAATGCCGTGCAGAATTATGTTATGGTACAGGTGGACGTCACATTGAACATCTTCTGGATTGACTATAAAGACTTAATTTGTACACTTGACTGTTTGTAAAAAACAAACAATGCAAGAGCCGATTGTCCAATTGCAGAGATTACAATGAGGTTTTTGGGTGATCCATTCATCGGGTTTTGAAATTTTTTTGTTTTGTTGCTTATTTGATGCTGAACAAGTTTGTAATTGCTTTTTTGTGTATCTCCTACGGTTTAGTAGATACGATTTGCAAATGTCCTAATTTTCATATTGACAACACTATAAGTGCCACCATGAGAAAGAGCATCCTCAACTTCCTATTCACCCCCTTTATTGGAATTTGCATGACTACATTTGTACCGAAGAACAGACTTTTGACTCACCCTTTATAGTGAATCGTCAGTCCATACAGCCATCTTCTAGTCTTCACATGTCCAGTCCGAAGTTCCACAGACCACTGTAGACAACGTTCCTGCACTTTGCAGGAATCACAGTCTGTCAATTGGTATACGGTCCGATACAGCCTTGCTTAAAATCATTTGTCAATTGTTGCACAGTGGTCGTCCTATTTCTCCGGACAAATCTCTTGAAACGACGGCGGTCTCGATTATGAAACACAGAATGAATACAAATGACTGAAGCGGTTTCATGACTTTATTTAACGTAACATCACAATACCTTACAGATACATACAGGAAGTCACCAAATATTTTTGTAATTTTACGGGTGCCCGATATGTGCCTCTTTAATGAATCTACAAATATAAAGTCTGTAATCGACTTCATGAAGCATGTCTGCCAATTTGAGCAAAGGATCGGTGATACGAGCCCGCAATTCTTGGTAGATCAATCGGTAATGGCATGCCCCCATAAAAAAATATCACAAGGGGTTAAGTCAGGGGAGCGTGCAGCTTTCTTGATCATCATTGACGACACGACCGATCCGTCAATTTTGAAACTGCTACCGTCTAGTGGCCGCAGGCGGAAACATATTTCTGCCCAGCATTAAAAATAATACAAATTTAGCCAGTTGCTCTTGTAAATGTAAAGTTTCATTATGATATGTTAAATAATACACCTACAATAAAACCATGAAACCACCTCGCCTGTGTTGCCTTTTGAGCCACAGTTACCTTTTTAACAAACACTGGATCATTCTTCCAACGGTTGAATACTCTGAATATCGCACCTTTCGAAAAGTCAGCTTCTTCGTTGCTTCATTCCTGGCTTCAGCTAGACGAACACCAACAGGGAGTCCGCTTTCGAAGTCAGTTAGGTCCTTTTCTCTCATGCTGATCAAGTTTTATGATTGGACTCACCCAACTCCTTAAATAGGTGATATGTATACTCTTGAATCACACGACCTCAAACGATTTTGCATGAAAACGGATTAAAAAAATTACATATACAGTTGACTCGCGATAATCCGACATTTGACAGTCCGACACCACGCTCAGTAGTCCGACGCCGTGTCGGATGACTGCCAATGAATATAGTCTTTGGTAATCCGACATTGTTTGATAATCCGACACCCGCTCGGTCCCGTAACTGTCGGATTATCGCGAGTCAACTGTATTTCACACATGCCTCATTGATTGGCCAATGTTTGTACAAAGTCGGATATTTATAATTTGACAAAATTTCGTAAGATTTGAACAATGATTGGAAATTAATTTAATGTTAATTTTTTGTCACGTGGTCTTTATTTTCTTCACGTCTTTATCTTGAGAATAGTTGCCTCATCCATTGTATTTGTATTGCTGCATCTGATGAAGAGCTAAGAACGTCGAAAATCAGACTATTAATTTCTGGTTTTCTTCCTTTGTTTTTTGTGGCTGGTCGATTATTATTTGGTTACAACTTAGTTACCTCGAGCGTTTATAGTCTTATAGTGGATTAATCACAGTAAAGGTTATTACTATGTAACTATTCTTCGTTTTCCTACGTAGCAGGACAGTCGAATATCATTTTATAGTCTGTAATGAATATTTACAGCCGTTGTAGATTTATCTGTTTTATGCAATTCTTAGTATAAAGATCTCTGATATTTTATTGTAAATATATTGATCCTTTTATTATAATTAAAAGTGGCTTCAATTTCCCTTTATTTCTACAATCATTTTAGATCACATAGATCATTTCCACTGTACACTTTATTTCTTCATTTCTAAGGTAAACAAAAAAATTAAATCCAACAAATGCTGCACATTAAATTCACACACATACGCAAAGGTGAAGAAGCACAAATAGAAACGAATCTCAATCCATTTTTTTTCTTTTTTTGTGGGGAAATGAACTCATTTGACAAAACGTAAAAGAGCCCGTGAACAGAAATAACAATGATTTGTAGTCAACTTGAGGGCCGACAAAGACGGGGTGCCGAGCGATAGTCACCGCACGTGATCACCTGGGAACGAGGCTATAGCCAGCAGGTGGTCGCCATTCTCTAAAGTCACGTGGTTTTGATGTAGAACATTTTGCTACAGAAACAGCCAAGGGAGGGGAAAAAATAGAATAGGAGGCGAACCGAGGACGGGTGAGAGAGCCCAGCAACTTCTCCCAAGGAAAGAGAGGACAAAAAAACTTTCCCTCCTCGTATTGGATAAAAAAACGAACAACAGAATTTCAGATAGAAAAATGTCACGCACGGACGCAGCATCATAAAATGGATGATTGAAATGAATCGTGTTTGTATCAGTAGACATTTTGTTTATCACCTTGTTTTTATTTATAGAATTTCGTTTGGAATTTAATAATTTGTTGTTCATTTTTAGATATATGAGCAAAGTAAAATGACAACCAAGAATATACTATACGCGACTGTGCTGACGAAGTTCCTTTGTTTTCTTATTAAATATACGTAAGACATAAATGTCAACTTGTTTTTAAAATATGTAAGATTTGTTAAGTAGCTTTATTTAAAAATTTACTTTTTTATCTAAGAAATAAAATATTTTATCTTTAATATAACGAACAACAGAACTCCAATTAAAGATGTATTACTCATTAGAGGAATCCAAAAGATCTTACCGGTGTATCTCTTTTGAGATATCAAATTTTAAATTTACACGGTCTGACTTTAAAAGAGACCATAAAGATTGAAACTGAAAAGTATGTCTTGATATTTTTTTTACCATTTAATATTTAAAAAAGCAAATTTATATTAAAATATATTGTTGTTATCATTTAGTCATGTCTTTTTTTAATGATTGTCTGCCTATATTTAAACGAATGGAAACAGACAATGCACATAACGAATATTCTCTAGAACTTCAAAAAAAAGCGTTGTTATTATGCCACCTAATAAAGGCTCAGCTAATATGAAGACTCGTACCCATTTTCTTGAAGCTTTACGTCGGAATATAAAAGTATTTCCATATTCGATCGTTTCTCATCATTAGATATTGAAATATGCAATGGCCTCAAGTTGCTCCGATAAAGGTCAATTTTCTTAAGCATTCATAAAAAATTCAAAAATACCTGCACATTTTCATTTAAACATTTTTCATCAAGCATTTCAAATGATATGCCACATGTCATGTCTCTTCATTTTGAAATTTTTTAACGATTCAAAACGCCACTTCCCACTGAAGAGATAATGGCTAGCAAACTAAGACGCGCTAGAAAATGTCAGGCACCGACTTGCTAGAACGAACATAGTTTAAGAAACTACTTATATTTAAGTTAATTGTACGAATGAACAAATAAACGTGCTGAATAATGGAAAATTTCTATGGAAATTTCAGCCATTGAATTATTTCTTATATAAAATACGCTGGCGTTTGAAATCTTGACTGCGCCTGTAGTAAACACAAGCAAGAAGTTTACAGATTTAACAAGCCTAATGAGAAAGCTGCATATAAATAGAGTATACGTAAATAATAATAATTATGAACTGAATTGAAAAATGGAAGGAAAAATTCTGCGACCCGGATTCGAACCAGGAACTTCGACTATCATGGCCGACGCCTCTACCAATTGGGCTATCGCAAACATCACGGACAGCCAAGCTGTCTCAAGGTGTCTTAAAGACAACAAAGTTGTCACGGTTAAAAGCCCAATGGGGAGACGGGAACCTGGCCCGCAGATCGAGAATTTCTCCACTCCAAATCATCAGAAAGTTGATGAACTCACAAGTAAATAATAATAATTATGAACTGGAGATGCTCTCCAAGCATAGGTAATGATTTTTCAATTGAAAAATCATTAGAGTATACGTGTTCGCTTATGAGTTATTTCAATATATTCATTCGTCGGAAGCCTTTCCAGCAAGCGCGTATCACGTGAACTTTCCCAAAAGATGAGAAAAGAAATACATACGCGCATATTTGCTTTAACAAAATGCGCGTGTGTTTGCTCTCCAATGATCGGAAGATTAGTCCATTGTTGGAATTCTGTCACGGTTTCAAACGGAGAAATACACTACCGTTCGCAAAATTTCCAATGACTGTTATTTCAAGAATGATGACTGAGGGAAAGCCGACAAATATAATTTCATCGCATTATTTAATCTGAAGGATTCTGAAAAGTTTGAAACAGCGGACCTAAGACTTTAATGATATGTTGTTGAAACTAGAATTGGAAAAAAATAATTCGTTATCAAGTTGTCGTGTAAAGGATTTAAGACCAAGCGTGCATTCTTCTAAATAGCTAGATCTACTAATTACCACATTGATCATCCAGTCAAATTATTGATAGCATGCTATATGTGCTGAGTAGGTGATTTGGCGCACATTTACCCGAGTAAAGCCACTTTAGCATTAGCAATAGCTTTACCATGTAAAAAAAATGTATATTTTATATATATTCTCAAAAAACTAATAAAATTATTTTAAAATATAAAAATCAGAAAATAAGCTGACTAAAAACAAACTATATCTTATTATGCTTCAATTTCAATAAAAATTTCTATTAAATTTCACTGGCTATGGAACTTTTTCTTTTCTGAGAATTCCATGTAATTCGAGAACACAATAAACTCGTCGTCGAAGACTGGCAACCAATCTAAATTCTCAACGCCGCTTTTCATTCGAAATTGACGTGTTCGCTTATTTTCTGCTCTAAAACCTGATGCATTCTCTATTCTTTTTATGTTTATACAGTTTGAATTTTGAATTGGGTTTTAAAAATACAGGTAGAACGAATTCTTATCGATCCTATGATCATCGTGAGTATGTTGGCACACGAACAAGAGAATAAGAAACTCAAATGAACAGGAAAGGAGGGGGAAAATCCTTCTTCTAGTTAAACAAAATAGATTCAGCAAATTTGTTTTGCTGATAAATCGAATAATATTTAAATAAAAAAAAATTGTCCATTGAAATATTTTTTTAATAATAGTTTTTCCAAATTCGAAATGATTTTCTAAGGAATAAAGAAACAAGATATAACTTTGTATAAACAGCAAAATTGTCATCGATTTCTCTGCCTGTTTGTTTGTCTTTGTGTATGCGACTTCCATCAACGAAACAAAGAATTCGACCAATTTTTGAAACTTTTTGCCTTTCAGACCAAAAACATTTCCAAAATCATATTACAAAATGGAATAAGGGAAGCGCCACTTTACTGAAAATTTGTTTCTCTTGTTTCATAAAACAAGTGTCATGTTTTAAAAATATTTCCATTAAAAGCTGTAGCATGTAAAATAAAACCATAACTGCGTTTTCTCCGTCACAACTATTTTGTACAATTATAAAAAACCAACATAAAGCCAAATTTCGCTATTATTTTATAAATTCTATGATACACTTATAGCGATAGAAGGAAAATTAATAAGTGATAAACTAGTTAAGTATTGTGGATTCGTTAATTTGATTAGGAGTAACTCCGATGAGTCAAGTGGAAGCCTGATTTATTTTCAAAGTGGATTTTACTCGAGACTGCTTCATAATATTCTAATTCCAAGATTCATGGATAAGCACATGCAGAATCAGATAACCTTATTTATGAAAAAAAAAACAACGAAAAAGCAAATTGAAATTTCTTGATTCTGATAAAATTATATTCGATATTTTAAAGATGAGGGGGGTAGGCCGTGGCCTGGTGGGATTTCACCAAACACAACTTCCGTGAAGTTAAGCAACATCAGGCACGGCTAGTCACTAGATGGGCGATCATCAGTGAATACACGATCTTCACCCCCCCCCCCCCCCCCACCCGGCTGCTGCGACCATCATACAACAGCCGTTAATCCAGGTTCATCCAGGAACCCAACTCGTCGGCCTCTGGCCATACAGCCTTGGATGGACATATTGGATTACAATAAAATAAATAAATTCTTTTAATGGCATTTATTTCATTTTATACTATAGATTAATATTAATCCTCTATTTTTCTTTTATTTTTTTAACAACCTCGTTCTGCAGAACAGATATTCAAATGAGTGCACAATTAAATGTGTATTGCTTAATAATCTGTTGAGTTCTGATTAGAAATAAACACTTCTGCATAGTCTCCATTTATAACAACAGCACTCGTAATTGTGACAGGAACTTCACACAACACTTATACTGGAATCTCGAAGACGATCCGTTTTCATCCGCTATTTCGCTATTGTACTATTACTGATTTGTATTTTTTAAGCAATACAAATCAAAGTGACTTGCTCATAGCAAATCAGAATAAAAAATATCCACAACGAACACGCATCATGAGCATAAATAAAGTTCAAAATTCAAAAGTTTCTGTAACGGAATCTATAATTCAGAATGATTTAAAACTTGGCGTGAATAATCTTGAAGCAGTGATCTTGAATTTGTTTTGGCGAAGGAAACAGTGAATAGTACAACAATTTGTCGTTAGGAAAAGAAATGACGCATTATTATACGTAGTAAAGAGCAATACAATAAATCAAGAACACCTCCGAGGTTTTGTTAAATGTGTTTCCCTTCATTTTGTGATAACACCTGAAATCGCAAAAGAGCATGTACAAGAACAGCTATGGCAGTTCTTTGAGATGTTGTGATGCGTGCTTTCACTTCTGCCAAGTTTACGAAGTATGTAATCGTAATAAACAATATTCATTAGATGTTTCCTGATTTCTAATGTGTAATGGAAAATACTTTCGGGCTTTGTTTGTTTTAATCGCTCATGTTTGTGAAGTGCCACGTCAACTTTGCATCACTGTGCCATTTAGCAGCAAATTTTTGTTTTTACCATTAATTTATCAAAACTGATGCTGTCCTTAATTTGCCCAATTCACCGATTTCATTTATACAATTTACGGATAGTGAAAAATTTTAATTTACCATGATCACTCAACTTTTCCTCTAGATTTAACAAAAAATACAAGTTGTTTTAATAGTTTTAATGTTGATATGGTCCATATTCAATTTAATGATATTTTAAAGAACAGATTGCCAGTCTATTGTTCAAAAGGTTTCAATATTTTGGAAAAGGAATAAAAAATTTTAAACGCTTCTTTTATTTAAAAAAGTAAAAAAGAATATGAAATGATGATTCCTTTGTCGATTGGAAAGGTGGGGCCGGGAATAAATGAGGGCGCAGAAGTTGGCGCACACTGAAAAGCGTGTCAGTTTTCAGAATTCAGACGTCATGGAGGGAGAGGGAGGTCGGCTAAGGGCTCTGCCGGGATGAATAACTAATGCTCGCTCTCCCATTAATATTCCAGTGGCAGTCGACGAAACCTATTCTGCTCTCACTCCGAAATTCTTCAATCTCGGTCCCCGAAGAATGACAAGACAGCGCTGGCTTACGAATCCCTCTTCTCGCCGCAGAGACTCAAACTCCCAGCCAGTAACCCCCTACACCCATCCATCCACACACACACCCACACATACTCACACACACTTTCACACGCTCAGAAAGAAAGGTAAAGAGATTCTCCTTTCCTTGAATGAAAGCAAATCTGACGTTCTACTCGAACTGACGCCTCGCTAATCATTGCAAAGGACATAGAGATAGTGGCCAACCCATGCAACCGACCGTCGCTAGTGGACTTTGGAGGGGGGTTCGCGGCAAGTGTTCGGAATCAACTCCCAACCCGAGTGGGATTAACAGGCCCCGGCGACGGAAACGAGCTCGTTCGTCGACCGCCACTGCTGGGGATCTCCAAGCGACGTTAATGCATCGGTTCACATTTCGATCACTTGGGGGAGGAGAAGTAGAGAAAGCAGCAGGAAAATGGGGGAAATGGGTTAGGGAGAAGAAGAAATAAAGAGTGAGAATGTGTGTGAGAATTCAAAACGGTTCTTCGACATTTTTTTCCTCCCACTCTTCCATCTTCTTCGCCATTATTGGGTGTAAGGAGAGAGAGATGAAGAAGGGGAGGGGGGGAAACTATGAAGAGAGAACCTGGAAAAGACAAGCAAAATGTCATCACCTCCTCTCGTTTCGTCGCTGAAAAGAAAAATGAACCTGGTGGTTTTCAAGAAGCGTTTTAAACATTAATGGCCCTCCTATCATCGAGAGCCTCCAAAGGTGGCAAACCCATTACGAGGTTGAAATACGTGGCTAAAATACAAAAAAGCAATTTTTAAGAAAAAAAACTCGCTCGCCTTTCTGCTTTCTCTATATATATCCAGCAATTATTTTTAACATGGAATGGACGTCATTATTTTTTATGTCAATTTCTCTCACGGTTAAGAAGAATGGAAGGAAGAAAAAAAACATACATAGGTGTTTCAAAAGTGAAAAGATGTCAAGTATTCCATTTGAAGCGAACTCAACCCAAATCTTAAAGTTAAGGACTCTGCAGATTAGATTCAACACTGCATGACGCCTCAATTAAAGCGTTTATTTTTAAATTTTTTTTCAAATTGATTAAGATTTTATTTATTTGCTTATTTCGAAATCTTTATATTTTTTAAAGTAATTTCAATTTCTTCAATGAAAACTCAGCACCTACAAAACAGCCAGTCATGCGTTATGGCAAAATTTCACTATTTTTGATGGGAAAATTATTCTTTCTTTGATAGGTTCAAAATCGGTTTATAACCGAATTTACAGTAGAACTTTACTATTGCGACTGCGTCCAATGAACACCGTTAGCAAACGTTTAGCGCTCTTCAAGTACGTAATCAAATTTGATATATTTGAAGTTATATTTGGGAAGCAGAGGGAGCTTTGATTTAGAATATTCAAGTATTTTAGATTAAAGTTAATTTGTGCTCATTTTGTTGAGAGATACTTGATCAATTTGCCAATTACGAATACAGGTCAAACCATATAAAAAAAAAGCGCAGGTCAGTGGTGATCGCGTCCTAATTTTTCTGCACATAGGCTTTCCTGGCAAAGAGTGGTGTATAACAGTTCAGCTAACATTTAGCTGTGATGAACAGAAAAACTTGGTATCACCTGTCATCCAAGAACTGCGACAAATTACTCACTTTTCTTTTACTCACACATCAAAGAAGAAATGAAAATATCTTAATAGTTTAAACCCCAAACAGTTTTTCAGCATTAATCAGTTTTTCAGTTGCAACTTGCATGGTCAAAAGAAATTTTTGCTCTTGGTCCCAATTAAATTTTTAGAGGCCCCCAGTCGTACGTAACGAGATGAGCTATCAAGCCATAACCTGGCAACAAGTCCAAAAAGCCGATTAGTGCGTCATGCGCAAGTCGACTACCTTCAGTTTGTGTCAGTTTTTCGTGTCAAAATAACTTTTTAAGTTAAATAATGAGAAAATAACTAACTCTACAAAAATTTTTGATAACTGCATGCGCATTTCGTCGAGTAGTCAATTTGGCCAGTAATTATCTATTTGCTGACCACGACGATTTAATCGACGATATGTGCATGCAGTTATCAAATATTTTATTGGAATTAGTGATTTTCTCTGTACACCAACACCCATTTTCCCCAGTTTCTGGCTTCTCTCTTTCGATGACACATAAATTAACCCGGCCTCACATGTTCACGATTAATCTGATTAAATATTTAAAAATGAATGAAAACTAATTTACTTAGCTCTTAAAAGCACATCAGTCTATAATAAAATTCGTGTTGTTTTCCATGGCCCTATGTGCTCGTTTATATTTCAAATAATAAATTGTGCATTTTGAATGTTTAGTAAAGAATCCAAAAAGAAGAAACTATGCTTTTTTTGAATACCCAGATAAACGAGCACTCATGTGCAAATGCACAATTATTTAGCGCTTAATAAGTAATAATTTCAATATTTCAAATGTAGCATACAAGAATAAATTTAATATAAATTTTTGAACTGTTTTATAAATTTAATGGAATTTGTCCTGTCTACTTTGAACTTATGTTTACACCCCTGAATGCGAAAATTTGATATAAAATGACTCCGAAAAGAAAATACGCAAAAGGGAAGAAATAAGAACATTCTAATGTCTAGTAAAGCTCAGTGCTAAAGAAAAGAAGACGATTATGAAAAATATGAGCATACCAATAATAACGTGTATCGGCATAAGATTCCTAAGTCTGTTTAATAATGTAAAGTCTCTTTTAATAAATACCTTGAATTCAATTGTACGTATAATTATCAGCTACCGTATAATGAAATATTCTAAAATCTTTGTAAGTTTTACTCAATTTTATTAAACCAAAACCGCAATAAATTTAAAAAAAAGAAGAAGTGAATGCGATATCTATCCTGCTCAGATTTAACATGGCTCCGTAAAACATTCAAGAAAGCGTTTTCTTCAGAATCTGCCTACTCAAGCGTTTTTAAAGATTTGCTCGCTCTTAATTTACATTTTTTTTTGAAAAGCAAACCACTTATAAAGTATTCTCATTCCGGGAACCAAAATTTAATAGTGGGGGAAAACAGCTTCGAGGGCGAATGGGGAGAGGCCCTGTTTTGCTTGAACCCTTAGTCAAGACCACCTGCGTTGCCGTCAGCCAAACGCCACCGCCAACGACGGTTTGATGCATTTGACCCAACCGCAATATTTCACCCAAAAATCGATTTTACGTTTTAAAAAAATAAAAAAAATAAATTGAAAATAAAACAAAATGGGACCAGTGGGAAATTTCTCGGAAGTTTGAATTTAATTTGAAAGGACGAAACAAATTTGTTTACTGAAAATTCCTGTTTTTAGAATCAAATATCAAAGTTTTAGGTAAGAGATTCAACCTTTATTATGCAGAATATTTTTTTTATTTCTGACGAACTCATTGTTTCATTTAAGAACTTTCGTTATTTAAGTTTACTTAAATGTACTCAAGGACAATAAAATCAGTATTCTTAAGAACAAAATCAGATGAGACGATGAAATTTAAGTTTTTCTTATAGATGTATATTGACATAGATGTACCGGATGATCAAAAGCAACAGAAAATGTGAAAATGCAATAACTCGCCAATAACTGAAATTCATACAGCTATCACCAAAGTTAGAAACACAACCTCCATCGGTTCCGATAGCATTCCCTCTTACGTCTACAAAGCCTGCAGCGCTTTTCTCACCTGCCCTCTAAAACACATCTTCAATTTTTCAATCAAAACCGGCACTTTTCCTCTATTATGGAAAAATACCAAAGTTGTTCCTTTGTACAAAAACAAAGGTGATTCAAACAACATCAAAAATTACCGCCCCATTTCTATACTCTGTTTTCCAACAAAAATTTTTGAATATGCACTCTATCAAAGAATCTATCCCAATGTCTCGCCCCATATTTCTCCCTACCAGTATGGCTTCATGAACGATAGATCAACTCAGTCGAATCTCATGGATTGTGTACATCTCATTGGAGATGGGATTGCCCAAAACTATCAGGTTGACGTAATATACATCGGTTTTGAGAAGGTGTTTGACAAGGTGGACCATTTTCTCCTTATTAAAAAACTTTTACAATTTGGATTGCATCACTCGCTTGTCAAATGGTTATGCTCATACCTTATGTTGTCACAAATGGCACTACCTCCAAAAGCTTCATATCCTCTTCAGGAGTGCCCCAGGGTTCAATCTTAGGACCATTATTATTTCTCCTATTCATTAATGACATACAAGATGCAGTGCAGACATAATGATAATAATAGTAAAATAATATCAATTAATAAGTAACAACAGGGATAAGAATAAAAAAAATAAATAAATAAATAAAAAAAAAATAGAACTAACAGGGGAAAAAGCACACACATACACTCACGCAGGCAAAGATCTAACTAGTTCCAAAAAAGGAACAGCGTTACCAAAAAATATATCCAAGTGGGGGAAGGACTTATTGAGAATATCTACTAGTTTGTTTGCAGGATCAAGGTTCATGACATTCGTCCTTCTTTTCCCCAAAAAAATCAAAGGTTGACGGGATCTATTGGAATTCGGAACCCGAAAGCCAATGAGATCGAGAGTTTGAGGAGAAAAAATACTCCCATTAATTATCTTTAGTAAAATTTTAAGTAATATTTTATTAAAAATGAATTGTAAATTAAATAATGAGGCCAGGGAGGCGGAGTCTGTGATTTTCTCAGTATAACGAAGAAAACGATAAAAACTCAGCAGCTTCGCTTGTAGATGGTCAAATAACTGAGTACTGCCCGAAAACCAAATCCATGGGGCATACATAATCTTAGATAAAACAAAAGATTTAAATAACATAAGAAACGTGTCTTGTCTCCTAAAGAAACCAGCAAGACGCTTGATAATACCCACACGCCTGCTGGTTTCCACTAACAAAGAGTCAAGATGATCGGAGAAATTTAATTTTGAATTAAAAATCACACCGAGATCCTTAATCGACGTTCTACGCTGAATAGAACTGTCCTTCAAAGTATAGTCATAATAATAGTTAATGACTTTTCTAGAGTACGTTAGACAGAAGGATTTTGATACATTTAGTGAAAGGCCGTTCAATTCTGCCCAACGAGCAACAGAATCCAGCGCCGAAGACAGTTCGAAGCAGTCATCCCAGCAACGAATAGCAAAACAGTTTCAGATCATCTGCGTATAACAGATACTTGACCTGCAGATCGACAAAATTCAATGCTAAATCAGCAATAAAGATGTTAAAAAGCACTGGGCCCAAAGGAGAACCTTGAGGGACACCGCTGCGAATTCTACCAGTAGCATAACTACCATTCGAGTCCTTGATGTTAAAACTACGCCCGCTAAGAAGTGAAGTGAACCAGTTTCTCACATTATCCGCAAGGCCAACTTTATCCAATTTATGAAGCAACAGGCGGATGTTAACACTATCGAAGGCCTTGCTAAAGTCCAAGTATAGGACGTCTACCTGCAACCTTTGGTCGATATAAGGAACCAGATAATGCAGTAAACATGCCAGATTAGTGGAGGTAGATCTTCTCCTCCTAAACGCATGTTGCTCTTCAGGTAGATTGAGATCAACGAAGGAGGCGAGATGGTTAGCAACATATGTTTCAAGAATTTTAGCAGGGTAAGGAAGAATCGTAATCGGTCTGAAATCATTCAATAGACGTGGCCGTGCTGACTTAGGAATAGGAACAATGTTAACGATCTTCCAGTCGCTAGGATATACGCCGGAAGCCAAAGAAGCATTAAATAATACCGCGAGAGGCTGTAAGATGGCTGATAAGCAGCCCTTAAATACAAAATCGGGTATGCCATTACGGTGGACAGTCTTAGACGCAGTAATTCGTTTAGCCAAGAGAAAGATTTCGGTGGAGGAAATAGGTGGTAAAGAAAGTTTATACGCTGTCTTAAAATTCTTCCTGACCTCCTGAAACGCAAGGTAATCCTCAGAATCCTTAGATTGTTTAAAAAGTCTATGTTTCAATTGTTTCAGTTTCCAAAGTTGGATTGTGTTATTAGAGGTCCAAATCGGAAACTTTGGCCTCATAAACTTGGTCTTAGAATAATTAATTAAAGGAACATTTTTGATGATAGCTGCAGAAAATCAATCCGTTATGATATCCCAGATCTGGTCAACAGACTGGGAGTCATCAAGTACGGACCAGTCTGACAACGAGAGATCTTTAAATAAATTCAAAAAATTGGGAGATCAATCAGCAATTGAAAAATTGGGAAATTCTGGGAAATTGGGAAATTCTTAAAATCGCGCCGAGGAGAGCAGCAATGTGGGATAAACTGCGGGCGCTCAAAATCACAGACGATCGCTAAAGGCGGATGAAATTTATCTTCAAGATCAATCAATAATAATAATAATAATAATAATAATAATAATAATAATAATAATAA
>JAHWFO010003124.1:5742702-5841779 GCA_023313115.1 Rhysida immarginata
AATAATAATAATAATAATAATAATAATAATAATAATAATAATAATAATAAATAGCTCTTTCCGTATGGGTGACTTCCAAAGTTTCCAGATCCCCTTGCCAACCTTGCGACCTTTGATATAGGACAATTTGACAGGACCGGCTCAAGGTACCGGCAACTCGGGCAGTTGCTCGGGGCGTGACTTGTGCTTAGTAGGGTGAAAAGGGCGCCAGAAGTTCAACTTGTCCCAGAGCGCCAAAACCATAGGGCCATCACTGGTTGAAGAACACTATCTGGTATCATGTTTTTTGCCATATCAAATAAGATGCTGTGTAGTGTCTTATCTCGTATGACGGTTTTGCTCTATCTTCTAAAGCTTTCTTCGATGTGAACTTAGAGATAGATATATACCAGAGGAGGACACTCAATGCTAGAAGCACCTCATTATTACACTCCATGCTAAATCAAGGGACTTGCGATCAAGTGCTCGCCAGGGCGGCGCTTCGATTCGCAAGAAGAATAACAAATGACAGAATGTGAATATTTTGGAAACTGAGATACTGATAATGCGATGAATGAACGTTCTTTTCCAAGAATTATTAATAAAAGCATAAAATGATGATGCAGTGACAGGACATAAATAAGGCAGCGTCTATTGAGGAGGCAAAGGAGTCAGACGTGTCTCCCTTTAGTTTCCTATGAAACATATGGCATATCCAACGTTCAGTGTCCTTAAATAGAGCACGCGTTGCAAATTAAATTTTAAATTTTAAAATGAAAAAAAAATATGCTACACCTTTGTCTTTTTTTTTAATTTTATGAATTCTTATTTTAACGCAAGGCACCAAAAAATTATTTTTTACTTTTTATTGCACTTTTTAAAGCAAAAAGGAATACTTTTTTAAAAGTAAAAACAAGAATAGATGAAGGGGGGTAAAATATAAAAAAAGGTTGTAGTAGAAAATTAACTGTTGTAGACTATACTTAAAAAAACAACTTGTTATTTATCAATCAAAAAGGTTATTTATCAATTGATAGTCTTCACATCCACAGTCAAAAAGGTATTTACTCTTTTTAATTTTAACTTATTTGTTTTAAATTTTTGAAATTTGAAATTTATTCATCCAAAGGCCTAGATATGTATACAAAGAAAAATCTCACTTTTGGGAATTCATTATTTCTTTTATTTGGAAAATTTCAAAACTCTTTTGGCATGCTTTAAATTCTTGTTTGCATGTTGTTTGGTTAATTTTTTTAAATACCGTTCTATTCTCACTTTTACATATTTAATTATGATAGTTGGAAAGTACAATTTAGCATGAGAATGAGAACATTATAGTGATTTCCAAGAAACAATTGGATGAATTTCTTGCAAAAAAATTTTAAATAAATCTGCATGTAATTGCTCAGTCTTCATTTCAACAAAAGAAATCTGTTCAGAGATATAAAAGATATTCAATGCCTTCAATTGCAAAACGCTTTAAAATTTATTGTATGGGGGTGTTTTAATAGTCAAAATGTTGGTGAATTGTTTATTGTGAAGAGCCGGATCCATACTGAAGTTTGTACAGAAATTGATGGAAGTCTTTGTCACTCCAATTATTGAGAAGATCTGTTAATCTGAAGATGCTATTTTTCAACAGGATTGTGTACCAGCTTATACTGTACATCCAAAGAATCGGGAAAGAGAAATAAGTGTCCTGGAAATTAGGAATGGCCAGGAAATTCGCCTGACATAAATCCAATCGAAAATCTATGGACTATCATGTAAAACAGAATCCAGAATCCGTGCCCAAGAAACAAAAAAGATCTGATTGAATGCATCAAAAGTGTTTGAAAAATATTACACAGGAACTTTGCCGAAATAAATTCACACTTGTTATTACGGCAAAAGCTGACTCTACAAAATGGCAAAATCAATTATGTATATAAAAAAAGAAATTTCCAATTTAGCAATACGTGAAATTAATTTTATTTTCGCTGACGCATTTTTAACAACAATGTCTTCAAAGCAATGAATGAATTTAATTACTATTTCGCTGATTTTGTTTAATAATTTGTGCATTTATTTTACTTTATTTATTCATTTAGTCATTTATTTTGTGCTATTAATTAATTATTAGTTTTATTTATTGTATTTGTTTATCGTTTAATTAATCTATTCTTATTTTATTTTAATTAAATTTTAGTTGTTTTTTTATTTATTTATTTTTATCAAATTCCATCATAAATATTTTATTTCATTTACTCATTTATATTTATAGCTTTGTCATTGAAATGCCAAAATGTATAATGCAGAAAACACTAGGAAGCAGTCTTCACAACGCCGCCATCTTAGTTTGGCAGAAAAAGCTATCAGTTTCATCCCCTCTGGGTGTGAATCATATCACATCCCCCATACAAACTACGCACAGAGTCAGTGGATATAGAACTTCCATATCCGCTGACTCTGACTACGCATTCCCGTAGGCGCCATCTCGTAGTCAGAAATGTAACTTTTCTGGTATTAAATTTCTTCATTATGAATAAAAAAATCCCACTTCTTTCGGCGCAAATCGCATCACATTATTGTACTTATTTCGCATTTTATTGCACCTTTCTTATTTCCTGTTACTTATTGATCAAGTAATATAATACTCTCACTTTAAGATGAAAATAAATAAAACATTAACGGAAACTTGAAATGATTACCATTTTGAACTGTTCTTTCACTGTGAGTCGTTTTCTTTAAACATCGAATGAAAAAAAATTAATCTCAGCAAGTTGAAAAGGGCTTTAATTAGTATCATTTCTTAAGAGAGTCTGTTCAATTTCCAGACGCATGACAGTCGAACAGTCACTTTAAGAGAGTTCTCTATTTATTTTCCGTTGTTCCCAGAGTGTTAAAAAAAGCGTTTTTAAAAAGCTCACTCATTAACTGCACAGACAAGATTTCCATTTTTATAAAGCAAACAGTTTAACTACCGCCAGCGATAATTGATAATGTAATACGAAACACGGAGAAAAAAAATTCTTTAAAAAAAAAAAGAAAAAAGAAAAAAAAAAAAAGAACCGAAATCTTCCGAAATCAAATGGCCCATCGTTCCATTTCCCCAGCGACGAAAACGCGAATTTAAAGAGGAGGAGGACGGAGTTGATTTTTCTTCTTCGTTCCGCCAAATGCAAAGCCGAGGTAGCGCCGCTGCAAACGGATAATTTTCCGGGAGTCGGTCGCATTAGCATAGGCGCGAGAGCATCAATCTCGAGGCTACTACTCCACGGCAAAAGACCCCTTCCGGAATGCATAAACATTATCAGTCCATTTGTAAACGTTAAAGGCTTGGGCGGAATGGGCCACGCGACGATGAGTCGCCTTGTTTTCCGATAATGTAGCGGTCCGAGAGAAAAGTGGCTGCGAGCGAATCAAAATGCAAATAAGGATGAAAGGGGCTCGGGAAAAGACGAAACAAGAAAGGCAGCAACGTCGCCGGACCCCCGAAGAGATTCTCGCCCAACCCACCTGGACAACGCCAAAGGGATTGTTCTCTGGGCGGGACGCTGCGGGGGAGCCGACGTGCATGAGAAACACATCACACACAGTCCGTGCCATACTCTGTTCCTTCATCGAGATAAAATCCTTAATGACGCCACGTGACTTTACTTATTTAAATCGTAATTATCGTTTGAGCTTTTTGTTTCATTCCTTTCACATTTCGAAGCGTGTAAACAAAGACGCGACTTGACATAATTAGACATGTCGTCCATCCAACGAACAATTTTTCCACCCCAAATCTACATATAATGAGCAAAAACCATTTTGGGTGGCTTTGTTTCCAACGTCTGCAAAAGATACCATCTCCAAACGCTTTACTCGTGTTTCATTTTAATTTCTTGAAGGCTTAAGATAATCAAGCAATTTCCGTTGTCAACAAACGTGCAAACGTCATGCTCATTGATTAGTCGTCAAAGAGATTTTTTCCTTACAAGTAAGCGATCGTCCTTCAATTGAATCTCTAAATTCGATCGGTGAAAAAAAAAAGGAACACCCTCATCCTGAGATGTCTATTGATCAAATACTCAAAAGAGAAAAAACAAATATCGGGTTTCCCATTAAATTCCATTAACTTCATAAAGTATTCTTTTTAAAGCTCGTAACGGAAATATTAACGATCTGGTGAGAAATCACATTGCTTCATGTCATCGAGTTTCATGAGTCGGGGGGGAAACAGTATTAGCCGAAATAGCGTTCCGCTTTAGTTTCTTTAAAGAAAAAAAAGACCATTACCTTAAAGAAGCGATTACTCTCCTTCATGAGCTAGGCCTATAGCGTGAAACGAAATAAAAGCACGTAGACTTCTTTAAAATTGCAATTATCAGGAATATACTTTTTTAGGCGAGAAAATAGGCACCAAAGAAAGATTATTTATTTAATGATTATTTATATATTCTAAGCTTTGTAAACAAACACCAATTTAAAAATATTATAACATTACAAAAGTGCACAGGTCTCGAAAGTTTGACAGAAGCCGATCGACTAAAATTCATCTTTGTAATAAATTAACAAACACGGACGTTTTTTGTTTTTTTTTCCATGATACATAAAAGTGCACAAATACATCACAAGCAGCCTCATATAAAACTATTCATAAAACGTAATGAAATACAAACTTAAATCAGATTTAATATTAAAATCAGAATTAAATCATAACCGTAATGCTAAGTAATGGTATGTTTACATTTATAAAAAAAACAAAATGCGCAAAATATTGATCCAAGATAAATTAAAGAAGACACCTTAAAACCTCAACAATTTAAACTCGTAAAATAGTTACAGCGATTTTTTTTCAAAATACACTTACATAATTTAAAATTTCAAATGAAATATGACAGGGCCCAAATTGCGCCCTTAAAAATTAAGTTGTTCGCGGTGTTACTCGTTCATTTTCATAAAAAAAAATTTAATGCGATTTGTGGAAAAGATATTTCAAAAGAAATTAGAACATTGTATAATAGTGGAGAAACACAATATCATCATAATGATGTGAGAATTGTAAACTATTAATTATTGCAACAGTGATTTTTTTTAAAAAAATGACTTTAATTATAAAACTATAAAATTGTACGAGAAATTTATACGAACGGGTAGTGTTGCGGATAAGTTGGCGACATCTTGGACGTCCGCGGCCGGTCATGACGGCACCAAACGCGCAATCCGAAAAGATCGGTCCACAAAATACAAGAAAGCGTACCAAAACAAATTCCTGACCTCATATTTTAATTTACTGCAAGAATAACTTCAATAACTGGCCCCATTGGCCTACTTTTTAGGACATCCTATACATAAATTCTTATCAACAGCAAGAAACAAAAAACTTAACTCAATAAATCTTTGATTCAACTTGGATTAGGATAAGCCCCTTTTATTCTCAGCTATACGAAATATCTATATGAATTTAAAAATTATAAAATTTAAAAATTATAAAAGTGCGTTTTGAAAAATAACTTTTTAATTATTTAGGGTGATTAAAAGTTTTAAGGTGTCTTTTTTATAAATTATCCTCACAAATTAAATATTCTTAGCACAAATATTGATGTTTTCCGCGAAACCTAATTTAATTACGGGTCTTTGAAAGAGTAAAAAAAAAATAAAACCAATTTAAAAGAACACAAGGTAAATATCAAATTAGAATACGAAATTTAAAGCACTTTTAATTCATTTTAACTAGATTTTTTTTCAACATGGTCTTGAAGTGTCCAGCAAAAAAAAAAAACTTTTCTTTTTTGAAACTCACCAGGCAGTGAAAAACGCCAATGAATGCCCGCGCTCTAAGAGGTTGGAAGCAGGGATGTGATAAGGTACCTTGGTGCTTTATTAGCTTTTCAGCGGAGGAGGAGCTTGAAGTTGTTTTAATGCCATTACACACCACAGCAACATGACCACCACTCTAAACCCAGTGTCTGGAAAAGCGCAACCCTCGAAGATTTTTTTTTTCCGAAAGTCCACAAAGAATAATAAATAAAGAGACTGTGTTTCTAATTTCCTGTAAGACTACTCCGCTTTCACGGTATTGTCCAGACAATGTGATTTAGACGATGAAAAGATGAACACCTCTGGCTTAACTTAATCTGCCAACGCGAAATGAAGATACGCGCTATAATGAGAACGTATTTTATGAAAGCTAACTTGTTTGTACAAGGTGTTCAGAAGTATTCTTCCATTCACTTTATTAAATGGATAATATATTTGGAGTTTTAAGCTTTTTGTAATTAAGTTTTTATTAGGGGTGCATTAAAATGTATTATTATTATTATCCCCATATGCTTTAGACAATATATGGTTACTTCATTCCCTATGAAATTATAGAGATAATTACAATTACTTCTATAAAGCATCGTCTAATTAATCTAATCCCATCGACAAAAGCACTACAGCTCCACAATTCTTAGACAGAATAAATTTTCAATAAATCCTTGAGAACAAATTATTTATTTCATGTTTTTTTCTTTTATTTTAAGCGATAGAAAAGAATAAAATATTCGCTAAAGGTGTTCTTTTATAACAAATTCTACGAGGGACATTTTTTAAGTAAGGTCCATTTTTTAATAATTACGATATATATTTTCTAAATTTATTCTTTGCCAGCTTGTACATACTTTTAACTGCTTTTCTACATAGTTTCCAAATTTATTTAAACATTTCTCATAGCACTCAATGCCCACTTCATAGAAGTCTGCCGTCTTCGAGGAAAACCACGTCGTTACTACAGCTTTTACTTCCTCATCGTCGCTGAAACATTGACTCTTTTGGGGTATCGGAACAAGTGGTAGTCACTGGGTGCAATGTCCGGACTGTATGGCTGGCGAATGTTCAAGTTCTTCCCACTCAAAAAAATCTGACTAGTGCTTGAGTTTGAGCAGAGGAAAGTGGTTTTGCATTGCCGTAGACCAGGGCTGTCCAAGATTTCCGTCCGCGGGCAGCGCCCATGCTCGCGGGTAATCTCTTCCTTACCCTCCCCCCCCCATTGCACATTACGTTGATCAGTTCCTTAAAGTCGAGTTGCTAATTATCAATTCGACATTGTAAAAAAAAAACAAAAAAAAAACAAAAAAGTGGCAGTTTATTGTTTTAATGTGACAATTTTCTCGATGTCAGGTAGGATTGTATTTTTCCCCCGATAGGACACGATTGCATATTAAGCATTTCGAATCCAATTTGTGAACAATGAAAAAAAAAACATTCTCCCACTCCGGTTTAAATACTGGTTCAGTGATTTTATGCTTTTTCGGAATGTGCGCCATGTTATGCAAAACGAAAAACAAGCAAGTATCAGTAACAAAAGAAATAATGCCTCATTTAATGGAATCGCCCCCTAAAGTCTGGCAACACTGCATAGGAAAAGTATACCTACTCCCCTCCTGAGTTTTGGACTATCTCAACGGCTTTGCCCGTGAGCTTTGTCCGCGAGCATTTTATGTTGCACGCGGGCGACATGCACGATTTGGACGGTCCTGCAGTAGACCAACAGCACTTCAGATGGCGGAAAGCTGCGCTGATCCATACATTCACAGATCTGGCCATGAAAATTCACTGCTGTCATGTTTCTTGCTGTCAAAAAACGGATAACCGCCTATATTTTGCAGTCAACAGCAACCTCGATAATCTTAGCTTCATTGATGCAGTGCGAAGCATACAGCATGCGCATTACTAGGAGTGTGCGATATTTCCAAAAATATTTACAAACGGGCTTTATTTAAAAAATATCGTAATTACACTTAATCAAGTCAGAGTCTGTAGATGGGATGGTCTCCCAACTTTAATAGATTCAATGCATGTTTTCTGTAGTTGGAAAAATCGACACCAGCAGGCATTGATATCAGCATTCCTCGCACAGATCATTTTTACATTATGATCTGCACATGTCAACTGAGCAGTCAACACTCTTTCTATTTATTCTACTTTTAATTAATAGTTATTTCTTCTAATTCTACTTTTTGTGTGTTTTTTGTCTATATTTCAATCCACGTTGCTAATAATGGATAACTTTATGAATTTCATCATTTCTTTTATTAAAAAAATATTGAAAATTTTTGAGCAACAAATACAAGTAATACCTGTTATTTTCTGTTTCATAGACAAGAAAATTTTCAGTTAAATTCTTGTTTTTATTCTACTAAATAACATAATAAAAAAAAACCCTCTGATTTGAATAAACTAATCTTTTTTTACCATAGAGTTAACTTTATAGTTAGTTCAAAATGCCTTCGTACAGCAAGAGTTGTCCCTATTTTTAAAAAAGGAAACCGGGGAGACTTTGCTAATTACCGCCCCATATGCTAAAATCTTTGAAAGTCTGTTCAACTCTAGACTCTCTTACTACATACACAGTAACAGACTTCTTTCACAAGCTCAGAACGCTTTCACTCAGAAATAGTTTTCACTCCAAAACGAAATACCTCAACAGCCTGTTTTGACCTATGCGAATACATTATTACTAATATGTCTAAAAATAATCTAGTTATCGCTTTGTTTTTAGATTTTTTCAAAGCATTTGACTCCATCCCACATGACCGCCTGTTAATTAAACTAACTCGTCTCTTCAATATACGAGGATAACTATCCCCCTTAATTGGATAGCTAGTTTTTTACATAATAGAACCTCGTTAATCTCGTTAACCTTGCATAATATATCTTCATCCACAGTAGTTCGTAATATAGGAGTACCACAAGGTTCATCTCTATCCCCTTTGTTATTCAACTTATATATAAATGACCTCCCTACAGCCATGTCCCCTATACCCATGATATTACATGCTGACGACACAACTCTATTATATGCCGACCTAACTCTATCCTCAATTCAACAAACCATCAATTCAACGTTTACAAAACTTCATTATTGGAACACACTAAACGGCCTTCATATAAATCTACAGAAAACTACCTATATTATACATGTATTCCATCAACGTAACAAGGAACTTGATTTTATCAACTTCTCATTAATATATAACTCCTCTATTATGAATCCTTCAAAATCTTATAAATTCCTAGGGGTTTATTTCTCATATAATCTCTCCTGGGATGCTCATATTACTGCTCTGTCAACTACCTTAAATCAAAAGCTCGGCCTTTTTCCCCGGCTCCATTTTTTTACCCAAAAACATCCTTATTCTTTTATACTTCACATTAATCCATCTTCTCTTATTTATGGGCTCTAATTTTGGGGTTTCACAATCTTAACAAATTTATACGAATTTTTTATAATCTAAGGAAAACCGACTCGGTATCTGACCTCTTTCCCACAGTAGGCATACTCCCAATTTTTAAATTATATTCGTTTCATTTAGCTATATTTATCTACAAAGGTCTAAATAATAAACTCGAGATTCCAGTTCCCCAACATTTATTTTCCCCTAAACCAACCGGACCTTATAACTTAAGAAACAAAACCCCCTTTTTAAACCCATTAAGTAAATTTTCTTCCCAAAACAACAGCATTATCATTGCAGGCAGCAAATTATACTCACAACTTTCGCCAATAGTACGTTTGTCCCCTACCTTAGAAGTTTTCAAATCTAGATTAAAACATTACCTCACTAACATTCTTCCTTAGCCCTTTAATTCCCAATGTACTGTACTTCATTTTGCAATGTATTTTATCTTTAATTGTGCTTATGAATTTGAAAATCCAGTCAGGGACCTCACTCGTCGGCCACACGCCATTCTGGCCTTGACTGGATTCTATGTACTTATCTTTGAAAATAAATAAATAAATAAAAGCATAAAACGTTATCTCGATTGTAAAGAAAGTTATTTTATTTTTGCTGATTCCATTCCACAGTATTTGCTTATTATTTTGTTTTGTGAATTGTCTTGAAGATATTTCCTTATTGAGTTGTCGTATGAAAAGAAAAAACAATCTGCATGTCAAAAAAAAAAAATAATAAATGAAGCTTTTCTTTCATGGTAGAATAACCAACAAATATCCTGTTGCCATACAAGCTGGCATTTTCCTAACTAAACGTCGCAGAACGCATTTCTTATAACTGAAGAATTTGCTTATATACCATACAAAGCCATGTACGGCAGAGATAATACCGATCGCAGCGCATCCGCGTGACTGAATTTTTGAAATAACTAGTCTTTTACGGAGTTGGGTGACTATTCCATCTACAGACTCTGACCAAGCCTAATTTTCTATTCTTCTTTTTTCATTATCTCTTCGGTAGTTCATGAAAATATAAAATTAACATTCTCTTTTCACTTAAAATTCTGTACAAATATTTTACTAACCTTAATTTCATAAACTATATTTGAAGACTTTCCAAATTAAAGTGGTTAAAAACATTCTGAAACTCTTAATTACGTCTTTTATGAAGCTCTTCTAACAGTAATAACAATAAAAGAGCCACCGAAAAGGGAGCGAGAAGCCTTGCCATGCCCTCTCCTATCTTTACTCAAAATCTAGCGAGGAAATAAACCGTAAATTTTTATTCCTCTTACTATATTTAGTTTAAGTCCCATCCTTTCTTTTTTATGTTCGTATCCGAACTTCCGTAATCATGTTTCCTCCGTAGCGTTTTCTAGTGAAAGATTTCAACCGCCAAACTCTCCAGGATGAACGCCCTCCCTATTAGAAAAGTGTTCCCGACCATAGCCACCACCACTGTCTACCCCCCCCCCTCCCCTTTTTCGAATGAAACATTTATCATTGGAAGCGCGAACATCAGACGGAAGCAAAATCATTAATGCGAAAACAATTGATCAGAGGCAAAAGTTATCGGTCGACGATCCTCCTACGCCTTCAGCATTTCTAATGAAAAGCCACGAAGCTGGACTCCCCTTCTACCCCTAACTCGCTCCTCTTTTGAACCCCCTACCAGCACGGACCGCCTTATGAAATCTGCTTTATCAGTGGAAAAAAATATTTAAAAAAAAAAGTTGGTAAAAAAAAAAAAAAAAAAAGTGAAAGGAGAAATGACTCTGTTACATCAGCACTTTTTCTCCCCCTTAGTCGCTCGTTTGCTCAATAAACGACAGATTTACTCAAAACATTGAAGAAAATGGGGACCGGGTTAAAAAGGAAAAGAAAAAGAGAAAAAAAGAAAAAAAACGGATGAGAAAAGAGATCTCAAGTTCCGTTTTTAAAGGCCAAAAACTTCCGATTATTTTTCTAAAGCTTGGCTATGTCTTCACATCTTCTACTTTTTCGAGTACAATGACTGAGCACTATTTTTCATGTAAGGCAACAACCAAGGACTTTAAAGAATGAATTTTCAATTTCAGAGAAAAGGCTCAGTGAATAATTTCAAATGTGAAATCAAGTAAAAGTAAAAGCTAAGACTTTTGCTACATGCTTTGTTCGAAGAATCTTCTGGAAATCTATGTTTCTGCTTTTGAAGGAGCTCGACTTCTGGCATAACATTGATTTTCAGACGTTTTATAAAATTTCACGATAGACCTACAATACTTGAAACACTATAAAATCAATTTGGAAGCAAAGAAGAAAAAAAACACGTGAAAATGCGGAAAAGAACTTCATTTACTGAGAGAAAAAGATAAATTGTTTGTGATACTGATGAAAATTTTTATAATGAATGAAAATATTTATCAAGTTATAATTGTATGCAGGTTTCATCATTATAAAATATGGCGTGATCATAAAATCTCTTCACCTCAAATATGTGTTGTAGAGTTCAGCTGTGCAAGGAGGTGGAAGGAAAATGTTTTGAACATCTTCTGTGATTTATCTGTTAAGCACAAGCACAGAATATTATACAAAAATACCATTAAGATTGTATATGTGAAATAATGTTGTGTGAGTGGTATTTAACTCAAATGCATATATACACGGTAATTTTAAATGAATAAAACTACTTTACGCCTTTAGTACAATACAACTATGCAAAACAACGTGACGGCTTGAACGAATTGGAGTTTACATCAGTGTCCATTTTTCCCCTTGGAAAGTCTTTGATCTACTTTTTTTTCATGCAACAAACCTATTGTGAGACGCTGACCCATTCCAATAAGATATTTTACCACTCCATTAACAGAACATAGTCCGGCGTTTACCTAAATGAACGTGGATTGGCCGCGATACAACATAAATTCCATATAAAATTGCGTTTTCTTCTCATTAAGCTTCATTTCAAGTATATATCGTCTCTAGATATTTCCTTTATAAACTTGATAACTTTAAGTAAGATAGTATCAACGAAGGTCCTAATCATCCCAAAATACAGACAGTTCCGCTTTTCCACAAGCTTCTATTCCACATGAATATGCATATTTCGACCGCTATGTACTCTCCTTTTAGTATGACAGAAGTGGTCGAATTATGCATATTCATGTTGAATACAAGTTGGCGGAAAATTGGAATTGTTTGTGTTTTGGAATGGCATTCACATCCACATTTCTAAGGAAATTTTTACGTGTTCTCTGTTAAAGGATCTAATATTCAAATGAAAGGCGAGATTTAAAAAGGCATATAAAGATACGCAAACACTTGCTTCTGAGTAATACCTCCATCAAACCATTAGGAAATAATTGAGTAATTTCATAAATTTTAAAAATCTTCAATGATTTAATAAAATACTAAATCAAGAAAAATCACAAAAATGGCAAATTTAATAAAATCTCAAAATAAAATTAAAAATTTCTTAATACACCAATAACTTCGAGATTTTATTAAACCCGTCATTTTAGTAATTTTTGTTGATTTAGTTTTTTTATTAATTAGTTTGTTGAAGTTTTTAAAATTTATGAAATTACTCAATTCATTCACTTCAATGTACCACTGTGATTAATTGGGAAATCTCGTTTTGTGAAATCATAAAGTTTTCACTCTCCTCGAGATAATCTTTAAAAAAAGTCATTCTCAGTTTCTGGACGCCACTGTTTAATATAATGGCCTAGAAATGGTTGAAAGCTTTAGATATGTTTGCACCCAAAATGTGCACGATGTGATTACCTTCATAAATTTCTATCGCTTTATTTTACCTGTTATCGCTTTATTGTGCATGAGTTGCTGTTCTATATAACTCAAATGCATATACGAGTAATTCTAAAAGCAGAACACATATACACACAGATGGGTCCAGATCAGATGTTGGAGTCGGCTGTGCATTCCTCATAGACCATTCGGTTTTTTCTTATCATTTGCCAAACGAGTTTTCCATCTTCTCACCGGAATTGGTAGCCATAGCCAAATCACTAGAATTCTCTTTTAACTATCCAAATTCCAACTTTTGGATATTCTCTGATCCTCTGAGCGCTTTGCAATCGTTGGAATCATTCAATTCTGACAATCCTTTTGTTCAAAGAATCCAGGAATATCTTTATTACCTAGAGTCCCAAGGTACCAGAATTTATTTTGTTTGGGTCACATGGGCTTCCAGTAAAATGAACGGGTCGATAAGGCGGCAAAAGACGCTATTACTCATTTACCGATCTCTGAGTTACTTTCAATCCCCGAACTCAGTTCCTGGTGATCTCCAAGAAACTCGTATCTTTATGGCAGGGGTCTTGGCCTCTTAACCCAGCGAATAAATTATTTGAAATAAAGCGTGCCATCACTCCGTGGCCTTACCTTGTTTAACAAACAGGCGAGAAGACGTCGTTCTTACTCGGCTTAGGATTGGTCCCAGCCATCTTACCCACCTCCATTTATTAAAAAAAGAACCAGATCCATTGTGTTCCTGTGGAGCAATGCTGACTATTAAGCATATTCTGATTGTCGAATTTTTGGAGCATATCCTCAGCAAACTTCTTGCACTTCGTTTGGTCATCTGGCTTCAGTTCATGCATCATCTGGATTTTGTAGGGTGTAAGACGAAGGCGGTGCTTCACTATTTTATGTACGGATGTCATTGGCATATTCGGTTGACGAGCCACTTGGCGAAGTGATTTACGGGGACTACGATCGAACGCCTCCCTGACCTTTTCTACTCTTTGTGGTGTCGCTGAAGGTCTATCAGCACCCTTTTTGTGTAACAGGCTGCCTGTGTTTAAAAATTTTTTCATGCCATAGCTTAATTGACTTATGATTTGGAGGATCATTTTTAAACTTTGTTTTGAACATTCTCTGAACTGTAATCATTGACTTAAATTCCGCAAGCCATAAGACGCATTGAGCTTTTTCTCGAACACTCGCCGTTGTTTACTGCGAGTTTTTCAACAACGCGCCAACGCATGCTAAGAAACTTCTCGAGTTTTTCTTTGTGAATAAAAAAAATCACGTTAAAATCTGTAATAGTTTTTGAGTAATCTCACCCTGTGTATATTATTATATTCTCAATATTGCAAATGAAAATAACACTTTGCTCATGCCACGTATATTTCATATAGACAAATCTGATGGGTTTAGATAGATTTGATTTTTTCCTTAAGAATAGTCATATTTAAAACCGTTAATTATTTTTATCTATTTAATCTGCTTAAAATTGAGCAATGGTAAGTCTCAAGACGTAGAAAGACTTCATAAAAATTAATTTGTAAAAGACTAGGAGTCTTAATAGGATTTAGTCAGAAAATTATAAATGTTCCTCTCTCAGTCATGTTTTTATTTATTTTAATTATTTTTTTTTGTTTTTCTCTAAACGTTAAAAAGAATGAAAGGAGTAAATGGCAATAAAACAGAGACAAATGATAAAATTATTTAAGCCTCATTTCCATAGAACCTTCGTTATTTTTGGAACCACTGAACAGCACATTTAAGCAGTAGAACAGCTTATTCAGCTTCTATTTCTTCTTCCTCTTCTTTTTTTTAATATAATTGGCTTATACCTAATAAAAAAGCCGCCTGTCGCAACGAAAACGATCGTTTTTGTTTTCATATTCACTTAAAAGGTTTCTTTTCATCGACATCAGGATTTTCCCCTCGTTCTTTCTCCTTGCCGATTCCCCTGTTTTTGTAAACAATCAGCCTCATTTAATGGTGGGAGAAAATGCACGAAATGAGGTTTTTCTGCCTGGCAAAGAGGGGGTAGTCCCTCCCTTCCATCTTCATATTTTTTCTTCGCTCTCCTTCCATCTCGCCATCAGGAAATAAAGTGTCAGCCACACGAAATTACTCTCGAGACAATCTCATCTCTTTCTTCGTCTCCAATTTTTCCAATCTTAAAATACGCAGCATCTGGGTTGATGATGGAAGGAAGAAGAAGTAATGATGGCACCGGGGTACGACGGGGATGGGCGTTGGGTGTGGTGGGACGCTTTCTGGAGGGGTGGCAAAGTGATGATGATGCCGAATTTTCACCGTTTCTTATCTCCGCAGCCACGGGAATCGCACTATCGCTCCCTTGCAAACAAACAAAACAGAACAAACAAGAAAAAGAAAAAGGGAGAGAGAAGAAAAAGAAGTCGTCCCCACACAACAATCGTCGTCTTTGTTCGCGTTTTTATTTTCCCGTTTAATGTTTTTTACTTTTTTTCCGGTCTTTAGAAAAGAAAAAAACTCCTCTTCACCCAAGGATACAATTTTCTAACGGACGCAGTAAAACACAAAACGCTTCTCAACTGATTTAATAATCAACCGGAGGGGAAAAAATGAAATAAGTGAAATAAAAAATACAAAAAAGAGGGAAGATCATGGCTGAGAGGCATCATAATTCCTAATTCCAATGACGGAAAATTTTGTTTATTTAAAGATCCTGTTTTTCACTTGAGAAAATGAGCCTGAAGGCCTTCGCCATTTCTCGAGCGAAGGGTCCTATTTTTGTTTGTTTTATTTATTTTCTCTTTTTTTAAAAATCAGAATTAATTTTTCGATTAATACATACGAAGACAATTGTAAAAAAAAATTAATATTTTATGGAAATATCTACAGCCGAACCCCGATACTACGAATTCGGTTAATAAGTTTAGTTAATTATCGCTCAATACGTTTTTTCTCCAGTCTCGACCTCGTGACTTCAATCTCTATATAAAATTAGTAGTTTTATACGATTTTTAAAACTACTTCCGGATAATAAGACTAAAATAAAAAAATTATACCAAAAAATTAGATCAAAAATGAGATTGCAAAAAAAAACAATTATAATTGCAAATAATTCTGATTGGTTTTTAGTCTAAACGAACAAGGAAACACGGACTTGACATCTACTAATTCTGATTGGTTTTCAGTGTTTATATAAATATGGGCATTTCCTTGATCAGAATACGCATTATTCACATCTCTGCTCAATGCATTTTGATTTCAGTGTTTCACGTTTCATTACATTACATTTTATTGTTCCATTACATGATCGACATGGCTACAAAACAAAAAAGGAAACGCAACGATCTTGTGCTGGATTAGAAGTTATCAATTCTTGATGCTGTAGGGAAATCGACAGCAAAGAGGAAAAAAAGATTTGGCTAAGAAACTTAACATTCCACCGTCAAGCTTAGCATCGATAATGAAGAATGCCGATAAAATTAGATAACAAGCGGAAGCAACTGGAATACTGATACGAAAACTAATGCAGCAAGCAGCATAAGAGGCATTACTGACATGTTGAAGATGGCGAATGTGAAGAAGAAGCAGAGAATGATGACGAACAGACAGAAAGATCTGCTCCATCTAAAAGCGTATGCTGTCTATTTTCATATATCATATATGGTAATAATATTCCACCAGATCTTTTCAATTTGTACAGTTCCTTGGATAATGATATTACAAACAAGTATATTCGCTCATGTAAACAAACTGCAATAACCAAGTATTTTCTGAAATAAACGAATGACGATAATTTTTAACAATCTGGTCTGATACGCAATCCATAACATTGCACTATCGAGGCTTCCTTTTATTATCGGATAATACGAATCCCGGATAATAAGATCGGAATTTCTTGTATCCTGAGATTCGTAATAACGGAGTTCGACTGTCTTAATATCAATTTATAAAAAAATGACTGCTTTAGAAATCTACTCAAATAAAGAAAACGTTTTTGTTTTGTTTTTTTTATCTTGCTAAATTAAACAATACTCCAAAATTTAAAATGTTTCGAATTTAAATAAAAATTAAAAGAAATATTCCAAATATAGCGTGAGTGAAATTGCAAAATAACTGCATTGTTCATGTGTCAAGACATGAGTGCAAATCCAAGCGAAACGGCGATCTCTACAGGGCTTGTAACTTCTAAATAAATTAGAGCGAAAATTCCAAGCGAAATTAAATAACTTCTTAGCTCTCAGGGACAATGAAAATCATGAAATCACGACAATTATTATACGAGATGAGAAACGAGTGTTTCAACTCCGATCGATTTAATCTTCCTCGGTTAAAATTAATGAAATACTACTGTAAGCCAAATTCTTCTGACGAGTGTTTCTTGAATGCAGTGTTTGAAAAAAAAAAACAAAGCAAAGTTTTAAACAAATCACGAGTCGAGCAAATGCCTTCAACTAAAGCAGCATAAAGGCGACGAAGAGACGTAGCTAATATAATTATTATGATAATAAAGGATGAAGACCAATTTCATAGAAACTTCACTGGATAATGTGAATAATTTTGTGGCATGCAAATAGGTTAAACTTTGCGCATTTTCGCTAAATGTATTTTCACAAAGTATTTTTAATTAATGTAATTGTTTATAGAATTGATCTCAAACGTAAAAACTTGAAAATAAGAATATAGTTGTCTTCTTCTTGGTTTGATGTTCAACTGTAATTCACATTAATGCACACAAGTCTGGGAGCAAAAAAATAAAACTGGTGTTTGTTGCATGATCAAAGATGAATCTGATATACATATCAATCGAAAACCATATCTGTTCACTGAAGACAAATGCAAATTCTGAAAATTTTGTTTTGTTGAGAAAATTTCCTTCAGTCTTTGCATTTGTCTTCAAAGAACAGATACAATCGCCATTTGATATGTACATTGGATTTCATCTTTTGCTGCCAGTTATATATATCATCAATATGAATTCCAAAATTTCAAAAAAAAAAAAAGACAACATGTAACTGTATTCTTATTTCAATTTTTTACGTTTGTGAGATCAAATCTATAAACTTTTATTTTTTACAATTACATTTTTATTAATATTTTAAGTTTCGTATGGGATAAGGATATCAAAACAGTCATAACAGTAAATATATTTAAGACTTTTCTATTCAAATAGAAAACTCCTCTTAGATAATCAAAAAAACATATCAAAATTTAAACGTGTTTGTGCGTCCGTATAGATGAATATTATTATATTATTTATGCGGAGGCAAACTCAGAATATATTGCAAAACAAGAGAAACCAACAAGACTGAAAACTTTTTCGACTACGAGAATGAAACACAACTTTTAAAAAATTCATATTCAGAGAAATGCTACTGTAGCTAAAAATTATAAAACATAGATGGCGTTTTATAAACTTAATTGAAAATATTTTTCTTGAAACTTAGTATGTTACAAGATATAACTTTTAAAGTTATTTATTTACTCCTTTAAATCAAATAAGCAAGAAAAGAAAGCAAACAGTCGTTGTCTGTTTTTTTGTTGTTGTTGTTTGTTTTTTTTTTACCAGCTTTAAAAGTTTCTAAAATCCCGTTGCTAAAGTGAACTCATTCAAGTGGCCCCCAGAATCCTATGTTGCTTTTGCCAATTAGCGATTTCTAATTAAAATGACAAACTTCTCAAGTATCACTCAGGAATGAGTAAGTCCATTTTAATTTAAAATGCTTGTTTATTCCAAATCAATACGCTTCCTTTCCTTCTCAATATCTAATTTCAGTACATCAAAGTCAGCTATGAGAATGAGGAGCATTCTCGAATAATAATTATTATAGCATTTGCAGAATACAGGCGGTATTACGCATACCTTAAAGCGATAATTTTACTGAAAATTTAAGTATTTAGCGACTTTAGTCTTGTTAAATGAGATTATTTTCTATTTTAATAGAAATAAATTATCTCCGATGAGAGTACCGAGCAGTTCGTCTAGAAAGATAACGCTAGCAAGTATAAAGCATGCGAAACATAGTCGGACATCATACGGTTATACGAGTTGGTACTTTTTCATTCGTTTTGTTGATACCTGTCAAAATATTACAGAAAGAGCCTTTTAATATCCATATTATAATAACAGAAAACAGGTGCACAGCGGATTCGGAGGCGTATGTTCATAAATTTCTGGGCATCGATATCAAACATGAACATTCAGATGTTGAGAAACTGCATTGCGATACCCTCTATTAAGATGAATTGTCAATGACTTGAAGGAATTTATTCATAGCTGTCGCTCCATTCCTGTACACAATAGTTTGTCCAGTTTTAATTCTTTCATTGGGCATTCCAAATTCAGCTCCGAAGTTATTGTCGATCTCCTAATAAACACTCCAGTAATTAATCATTTAATAGAGGATCTCTTATTAAATTGAAAAAATAAAACACTGAAGTTTATGGAATAAGATTTTATTATTAGAAAGTATAGAAAATCGTTAGATCATTCTTCAGTACAACCATAAAACTGTAACTAGTGATATAAGCGTTGGGAAACTTAAGGTACTCATTTCTAAGGGCACACGTGAATTATGCAAAATTTTCCTTCTTCGTCAATTTTGAGGAGAAAACGAGCACCTGTCAAAAGTGACCAATTAAACTTATAATTAATATAGATAGTCTACCATGATCACGGTGTTTCGTACGTTCTACGAACCTTATCTCGCATATATTTTCCATCATGAATTATCAACGGATAACATGTCTCATTAATTTCGGCAAAATGTTCCACCTCACAGAACTGCTTGTATCAATCACAACTGCATCACGGGAAAGCATCGATAATGATGAAGAGAGAAATGGATGCATATAGACTATCAAAATTACATAAAAGATAAGCGTCGATGGCTATCCTTGCTTTTAAAGTTTTTACAGTAAATATCCAATTTTGATTCATTTATCTATGATGAGTGCTTGAGGCCTCTTGATTTCATAAAATTGCAGGTTAAAAATCTCGAACTTCAAAGCTCTCTCTATTAATGTAAAATTTAGACCTCGCGAGCCATAGGTTGCATACTAGCAGGCACATTAACTTTGAAACAATGAAAATTTGCAATAAACATACCTATTAAGATTGTTCTTATTACACATTTAGATTTAATAAAGCAGGAAATTACAATAGTAAATCAATCGCAAAAATTCAATTTAACCTTTCAATGACAGTAATTATCGCGGAATAACTTTCTCCAGTGTTAGTACTCATAAATTTCACAACCAAGAAGTGAAAGATGAGGGCCATAAAATGAAGTAAAAATATTACGAACGCCCATTTTAAGGGACGAAATCGCAACCATCAAGATTCAAGGATCTATAGAAGGAGATTTATAACGTTCGCCTGACTCTAAATTCTTCATCAAACGAGTGAACATGGAGTACCAGGTTCTTTTAGGTTTTTTTTTTTAATAAAAATTTGCTCGTTTCCATGCTTGCCAAAATAATTTGCAAATTGCCCTGTCATAATCACGAATTTAATGAAGATTTATCATTTTGGCACAAGCTGATCAATAAAACGGCTCTTTTAATCGATTACTCATTTTATTTTCAGATATTTTATACGATGCCAGCACCAATAAACTCGTACATAATTAGTTGCAGTCTGTACAACATTAAAAAAAAAAACTAATGCAGAGTAATTGTTTTAGATTAGCTTCAAATCTACAAATACTGGCCAATGAATTAGAAACATCTGTGAAACACACGTAAATTTGTTTTTATGCAAAATAATTGGAGATCTTGCGAATCAAGTGTGTATTAATCATCTATTTAAAAAAAAAAGAGTAGGGAACAAGAGAGAAAAAAAAGGTTTTTTCAAAACACGCTTTTATAATTTAACAGATGGGGGAGGCCGTGACCTGGTGGGCTTTCACTGAAAGCACAACTACAGTGAAGTTAAGCAACATCAGGCACGGCTAGTCACTGGATGGGCGACTCATCAGTGACTCACGATCTGGGGGGGCGCCCCCCCCCGGCGGGTGTGGTCATCATACAGCAGTCGTTATTCCAGGTCCATCCAGAGACCCAACTCGTCGGCCTCAGGCCATAGAGGCTCTGGATGGACGTATTGGATTACAATGAATAATATTATTAATAATAATAATGCTTTATTATTATATCTCTTCAAGCAACACCACCTAAAGACAAAGCCTGAGTGCGGAAACGTCATACATTGTTAAAATGTCATAGGTAGTCATCTTTAATAGCGTTTCTACCAAAAATAAGCCCTAAATTATGACTAGGTATGATGATGTAACAATGTATGAAATTTTCGCGCTCAGGCTTTGAGTAGAGGTGGTGTTGCTTCAAGCCGGCGTCAACAATCTGAAAAACTAATTGTTTGGTCGAAACAATTAAGCAATTCGTATAACAATCATTTCTCCAACCTATGGAGAGACGACTAAAATGAGTTGGTGCCCTAGAACACGAACCAGTGAACCGATTTGAAAAATGTTTTCTTTACCATGCATTGTCATCGGCCATATGTATGTGTATCAAGTTTCAGCTCTCTAGGTTTTCGGGAAGTTGGTTTAATATTGGTTACAAGATTTGACGGATACACAAACCTACCGAAAAACAAGTTGAATAAAAGCGAATAATAATAATAATAATAATAATAATAATAATAATAATAATAAAGAAGGATCTGACTGACATCGAAAAGGAATTCATTGTTGGTGCTCCTCAATTGTTGGAAAAATGAACCACACTGTGTCTAAAAGTGGTAAAGATAGCTCAAAGACAATCAAAAATGAACAAGACCGCCGTCATTTAAAATAACTTGTACGAAGAAACGGGACATCCACTGTGCAACAATTGAAAAATTATTTTAACCAAGGCTATTCCTGACCCATTTCTGGAAGAACCATGCGCCAGGAATTGAAACAGATCCAAAATGACAGTCGCATGCCTATAAGAATAACCTTTATTTCTGCAAAGAAAAGGAAAGTTCCTCTAGAGTGTTGTCTGGAATTCGTGACTGGACCAGGTTGAAGAAGGAAATGGGTAAACTTTTTAAAGAACTACTCGCATTCTGATTAGCGTTACTGGAACATAAAGAAATGGGTAAACTGCAAGCCTGGTTCAACAAGATTGCCCAAAAGTTCATGTGGCAAGGAATCCCATTTCCGCAGATCAGCACATCTAAGCTTATGTATTCCTAGATGGTATTTCTGGAATGCAATGGGTATGCAGAGAGTTTTTCGGGAGCTCCATGAAGCAATGGATCCAGCCTGCCTAATGAAGACAACTCAAGATTCTAGTGTGGTGTAATATTATCATGCTTCTGCTGTTGAAATAACTGGGTTACCCGGATATTCCACGGACTGTTACAATGCTAAACTTTCGAACAATAGTACAATTCGAACATTTTACTATGCAGCATATTCGAGTCAATTTAGCAAATTTGTACACAAAATAAATTCGTTCAGATTGAGATAAATTTGCGAACGCCCATAGAAGAGAAGCACAACGTGGCCACAGATAGTTTACTCACATTCCCGCTAGGTGGTGCTTCGATCGAACTTGCGAGAGGCGAATATTCCAAATCTTCTCCATTATACTCTTACCAGCGAATCATGAGAACTGTCAATGGGCCGCTCAAGAATGCGTTGCGAAGTCATCAATTTTCACAGAATACGTGCAGGAAACAGTTGAAAGTCTGAGGGAACAAGATGTGGCCTGTAGGGAGGGTATTCCAGTACCTCAAAATTTAATTTGTTGATTATTTGAACTGGAGAAATCGGATGGCTTCTCGTTGTTCCTCCTTGGTGCAAACTGCTAACGGAGCGGAAATGTTTACACTGTAATAGTCGGAAGGCAAATGACACGATTGGGATCAAGCTTCGCACACGTGACTGCTGTCGTGCCAACTCTAAGCACGCATGCGCAGAAGGCAACCTTGAATGTGCGTTAAGGCGAATGTGTAGATAATATTCAGCTCGCCTTCGTATGTCCGTCATTACCTCATTTTTCTTTTACCACGGCAGCGTGCGTTGAGACTTGAAGTCATAGCGTTTGGGCTGCGAGTTGTACCATGGCCAATTACCGTGGCGTAGCTAAGAGGGTGGGGGGCAAAGGGGGACATCTGTCCTAGGGGGCGCCGCGAGGACAAAATACAATAACTTCTTCAGTATATACCGAATTTTATAGAAATACATCGCTTCACAATTATAGGGCAAAATTTGGTTACGACAAGTCTTTTTACCGCGAAATATACATCAGTGTATTATGTGGTAATAGCAACCAGCATTCTTCTTTTTATAGTGTACCAGCGAGTCTCGTCTGGCACCATGCCTTCGGCGGCAGTGTTTTCGTCTTATGTTAATGGGCTGTTACACGTTCATGAGATTCAAGAATAAGGCTACAGGGGATCTCTCGCCCGCTTCATCGGGAGAAAAATCTACATCGTCAGTGATTTGGAAAAGTACACAAATGCGCACTGCCCCTATCCAACAAACAAAAGTGTGCATTTAAACACTAAAATGTTTTTACGTTGGAATCCTGTAGCTTGGCCCCTCCTGTACGTGTGCATTAAAGACGTGAGACATAACACAACTTACGACTCCCTTAAGGAAATAAGATCTATGTTTTGTGTCCGTTACAGCCCTTTGTGGATTCTTATGCAAATTTATAATCCATTTGCTACTTACATTATACATAATGCATGTAAGTGTTAAAACGTTTTCCCGATAACACAATCGTCGATATACTGTGATTATATTATATCAAAAATCCTAATGGAAAAAGATTTCCTTCCGAAATTCTTCATAATTTTCCCCCCAATGCAGATTTTTTTTTTCTTCAGAGTTTCTGGACGTGACCTCGGTCGGGCTAATGTCATTCGACGATGAAATGTCCTTCAGAGTTAGGGTTCAAGAAAAATGATGGCCGATTTTATATTTATAATTAATTATTCCCGGTCGTGCGGCGGCCATGTTTTGCATTAACTTGGTGCCAGCAAATGAAAGGCTCCGTTTCCCTGAAGAGCAGCTGATGGCGCTATGTTAATGGGAGACAGGTTTCGGTGGCGGAGCCACAGCTGGCGAAACTTCCTCGCAACCACTTGGCTCATGCTGGGGAGGATGGCGGTGGGGGCGGGGAGGGGAAGCAGGGAAAGTACCGACTAGAGAATTTCCTCATGACTGATGGAAAAAACGTGAGCACCGACGAAGAACTCTCGTTTAGCACGAGAAAAACAGCGAGAAGAGTGCCGATCCGTGGAATTTATGCCAACTACAATCTGAAGATCGTTTATAAACATTAGAAGAGAAAAAAGTAAGGGAGGCTTCCTCCCACTTCGAATTTTTTTTTCTGATACGGGAATTATTACGATCGACATTTGATAGCATATGAAAAAAAGGAAACAAACTTTTTAAAATATTTTCAAAATAACTTTTCAGTTTACTGTAATAAGTTAAAAAAAATACGAGATCAGCTCTAATTATATATTATTAACATTGGCAATTATGATATTAAGTTTTAAATGCTATGGCATGCCTAATATATTTACTGATTAATTCCATTTTATAAATTATAATCCTCTGCAAGTAATAAATAATAATTATGTGGGAATGCAATGAGATCGGAAATGATCAGTATATGATTAATTAAGGATCAATCAAAGATTTATTCGAATATAATAATGAAAATAAATTATTTTAAAGCGGGCAGCAAAGCACCTATTTTTACGATAATGTAAATGAAGGGTCGAGTGAAAAAAGGATAAGATTTTAAAACACTCCAGCATCTTTAATTACACTAGGCAACAAAATTCAAAAAGTTTATGCTACCGAGACGAAAATAGTCATTTACATGAACTAATGAATTCATTGTGCTGAACACGAATATGATTAAGAAAAGGCTGAATTGGCTACGATTTCCTTGTAATGTGTACGGTTTCTTAGAAAATGCAAGTGCTTGAATGCTGGTCGTTCTTATTCATGGCTTTTACCAAGTTTTATACAAGGCCGAGCTTGACGTGTAAAGGAAGAATGATAGTTTTGTGTGGTTCTGCCGATGTTGGGTGCTGTACATTCGTTTCTGCAGGCTTAAAAGATGCTCTCGGACGCCAGTCTTTCTTGCTGTACGCAAATCGATTGCTCTACTGTCCCATAGACAAATAAAACAGCAGTGCTTTGTATATCCCTGATGCAAACCCATCAATAGAGACAGCATCTTCAGGTTCAGCACAGATCTGCCAGCCATACTTGCTGTAGTTCTGTAGTTAATCCTCTCCAATAGCACATTTACAACGGACAATACGTCAATATCTCTCCAAATGAGCCAATCAACTTTTTTCAAAGTGATATTCGTGTTGAGCCAACACCACCTAGATAAAGAAGGCCTGCGCTCTGAGACGTCATTTATTGTTACATCACACAAAAAGGCCATTGTTTTTCTTATTTCTATCAAGGTCTATAGATATTCATGGTCACTGAGCTTCGGCCATTTTCCATTGTTTCGAGATCGCGCCAGGTCCCGCATAGATCGCACTAAGGCCGACCGCAACCTGCGATAGAGATTTTCATTGAAACTGAATATGAAAGTAAAGTTTCTATCTGCCGATAGGGGGGCGCTGCAGGCGCAGTTGGGCGATTGTACATGCAGCGCCACTTTTCATTAGAGTTCCCGCCCTACCGGGAGCTAGAAACTTTGGCTTCATTTTAACAATGGAGCTCGATGACCATGAATATCTAAAGACCGTGATTTTTATCATTAATAAGCACTAAATTTTTCCTTCTAATAATGATTCAGCACGTTAAATTCATTAACGATTGAGTAATTTCACCTAAGCCCAGTGTTATCATTGATTTAAGTTTGACGCATAGGTTTGTATCATTATTACCAAATTCTTATAAAACACAATTCCTATAGATGATATCCAATGAATATTCAATATCAAAAGTGGAGAGATATCTAGAAAACGTGCAGAGATGTCAACATTTGAGTATCCAGATGTACCAAATCATACTAGATATTACAATCTGGACTTGCACATTATGACATTATTTATTTATTTATTTATTTATTTATTTAAACATACAATTTCAATTTCAATTCAATTTCTATTGTTATTTACAATTGCAAATACAATTAATTGCAATCATAGAACAATAAATTGGTAATAATAATAATATTCAATTTAAAAAATATTCATATAAGATAGAATCAGCAATTTTAGTACACCAAAAGAACTTAAAGGTGCCCAAAGGCCTGGGGCCTGTCCATGGGCATCCTTTAATGAAAAATTTATATAATCAATATAAAATTATATAACTTTGTATGATATTAAACAACAACAATATTAATTAATAGTAGAATAAACAGAGGACTGCGTAAATTAGTTAACATTTAATAGTAAACAGAAGTTAAATCAGATGTAATTTGGCCCGAGCAAATGCTTTTAAGGAGAAGACGTTTAAAAAATTGAAGAGAAGGTGCATCGTGAAGTTCTTTAGTTAATTTTGACCAACAGATAGCGCCAGAAATCGAGATTGATCTCTTTGAGTAATTCACTCTATAAAATGGGATTATTATTTTTTTCTCTCTCGTGTGATAGTGATGACATGGATTAGTTATCATTGGGGGATTTCTAATATAATATGCGTTATGTTTGACTTTATATATAAATTGAGCTAATTGAATAAAATAAAGTTCATCAAATTACAATCTTATTTCGATATTCACTGGATGTTGTGCGTTGCATGAATGATGACATCTTCTATAATTCTTACGGTTTGGACAGTAGATAATTGTATGCATTTTGGACAGTAGATAATTGTAAACAAAAAGCGAGGCGGAAATGTTCAGCCACTAAAAGGCTGAACAACTTTTTGCACTCAACCATTCAAATAGTTGATGAAATAGCTGGCGCCTGCTTTTGTTACTTAGTCATTTATGTAAAGTGAGTCAACGTGTATAAAAAAGCAGATGAAAACTTAAATTCATAAATTTCACCAGTACATATTTTCAAAAATGCAAAGTGATGAAAATGAATATTAACAGCTTTACGGTTTGATTAGTACTGAAATTGGTTTAAATATGAAAATTTAATGGATATTTCATGTTGGAAAACAATTTTCTTTGCATCATCTAACTCTCGCTCATCTTCCATACTAACATGTAGAGTAACTGGCTTAAAAATGACGTACAATACTTAGTTGAAGTATCGAGCAGCGTTCAACGACGCAGATGATGACAGATCGGTGGGAATTTCGTCGAGTTTACGTTGTGGAAAGCACCCCATTATCCTCTGGAACTTTTGCCTTTTCAAAAGTTCCTGAACTGCCAATAAAAGACCAAAAGTTTACTTCCCATCCCACAGAAAGGTGTGATGACCCGATATAAATTTACCAATGGAATATGAAAGCCAACACGTTTACAAGCACAATGAATCATATTTCTGAGTTAATGGAAGATCTAAAGTCCATGCTTTCATGACAACTACCTAAAGTAATGGTGATTTCTTTCTTTCTTCATTGGCCTTAAAAATCGACGTGGCATGGAAGAAGCATTCCACAAGTACTTCCGACCAGGTAATTGCCAAAACAGCCGTCAATTCCCACATAGACAGTGGAGGAGTCTACTTTAAACAGCTATTTCAAACTCATCTCACATTTGCACGGAGTTTAAGATCAAGGAATTAACGGCGCCAATAAAGCTCTGAGAAATCATTGTTATGCTTCTTCCACCACTCTGTGATAATTCGCGCTTTATGGCATTCAGAGTTTTCCTGGCAAAATGCTTGACCATAAACGAAGACAATACATGGATATTCCTGATCAGCGATCATCCTGAAATAACGCTGAGCATTATAGATTTTTCTGCACATAAAAATGGAACAGGGCTTTCGAAGAAGATATATTCGAGAGCATAACACCGCTTCCACCATGCTGTTAACGCCATAGTTTGTCCTTTCCTTTTGTATTAATTGGAATCGCGATTCGTCAGACTAAGCTATCTTGCGCCAGTCGTCTTCGGTCCAATTTCGTTGTACTCGTGCCTATTGTAATCGACACGTAGAGGTCTTCATTAATCAGTTTATATTCATTGCCCTTGGTTAGTTCCTAACGGTAACTTTTCCAAAAAGCAAAATGCATCTTTCGAATATCCACCGGTTTAAGTTAAACAAGAAATAAAAGGGTCAAAATGTTCTCTTAAGTCATAAATGGTGAATTCTTTCTTTATACATATCTTTATAACAGTTTATTTATCTACTTTTCAGTTAGAAATACCTGAACCCGGTTTCCTAAAAAAAATTACGATCTACAATAGGCTCGAATTTGTTTCTTAAAAACTTAATGGATAAGCTCATGATAATTAACGAATGTAAGGATTGTTATCGGACTCCTTGTCTGCCAAGTGAAGATAAACTAGAAAGGCAAGACCAGCGTTTCGGAACTGGCTTATCAGGGCCAAAGCAGCTGTTGTGCGAATGTGTATTCTTGACCAAGATCGCGCATCCCACTGAAATGTTTTCGCTCACTTCTATCATCGACATGATCGCTTCCAACGATGCCATGGCTTTAGTTCGTTGCAGCCAAAATTGAGTTATATTGTTTATCGTTGAAAGTTTATTTTTATTTAAGTAAATTAGGTCAAACTTGATACAATTGGGCACCGCTTCATCACAGGCTAAAGCGATATTTCAATATTTGGTACACCACAAGTTAATATAATTAGGCAAGATACTAATCCTAACATTCCATATACGAGTCGTTAACGTTTTTGCATTTGTCGTCGTCGCTAAATCCTTTTAATTTAAATTTCATGATGCTGTCTTCAGAATCGCTACACAGGTTAATAGATAACGTCGTCAAGTTAAATAGGTGTGAAATGACTTACCATCAACTCTAATCGAATGCATGCTAGTTTCTTTGGAAGCATCCAAGCACTCGGGTACGTATTCGCTCCTAAATTAAAATATTTGCGGTTTGTACAATAAAAATGAATTATAGTTAGCTGAAATTCATACACTATCACAAGATAATCACCATATTTGATAATCATTCGATCATTACTTTTTCAAGTTTCTGCATATAAAAAATGTAGTAGACTGAATAATAAAATATTCCTCGCTAGCATGGATGTTGCATCATAAAAAATGTTATAAATTTTTTTCTTCTAACCGTCATATCATTTAATTCCTCAGCATCGATAGAATTTTTTGGAAGTTGTTTAAAATATCATCATAAAGAACCCCTTTATTATCTCCGTAATTTAACATGCATACGGTTAAATAAAATGATTTATTCTTTATGTAGAGTCGTTGCTTTCGTTTCTTTATCGTTCCATTCTTCGTCTATTAATTTCCTTTCTGTAAATTCAGTTTAATATTTTGAAATTTTAATTTCAATGTAACTGCAATGTACAGTCAACCAAAGGAAATAATCCACACGAGTTTAATACTTAATATTACATTTCATGCTAATGTGTTGTTTTAACAGCTTTTTTAATTATAATTATTTAAATTTAATAATCTTAATAATGTTAACTCTAAATGTAATATTAAATTATTAAAAATAAATTAATATTGAAACGGTAAAACTTAGAGTAAAATTCAAGTGTGGATTATTTCCCTTTGATGACTGTACTTGTCATTAGCTTTGCTATTTTATTTTTATTCTATTTTATTGAACGAAAACAGGGTTAAGAAATAATTTCTGAAAAGTGCTTCAGGATTAACCAGAGGTCTCATTTTGATAGACAAATGTATTTTTATGTGAAATTCCAATGAAAGAAAGGGTAATGCTTAGAGATCTTAAATATCACATTTCTTATCTATTTTATTAAATTCATCTCAAGTCCCTGAAGACGAAACCACTGAAATGATTTTATTTGAAATTTCTCGAGAAAATTAATTATTTTATTTATAGAGTGAATTATTTTTTCGGAGTTTTCCTCAACTATTTGGGGACCCGAAAGTAATGTTTTTTTGTGGATTAAGTACTAAATAATTACTGCAGATAATGCTCCATCATAAGGTAAGCATGTTAAGATGAAACAAAGTAAACATGATTTTCATCTTAACAGTTTTGACATTTTTATGTACTTAAAACGTAAATTGAATGTTTAATATACAAGTGAATTAACTATTCTCCTTTAACTTTTGTAGCACTCTTTGTCTTTCCAGATATGCAGAACAAAAATGAGCGATATAAAACCCGAGGGGAGACGAATTTCACAAGGAAAACAACGCAACCAAGGCCACCATAAACATTTCAGCTGTTTATTCGAATATATTAAATGTCCAGCGTTGATTCGCCAAGTTCCCGTCGGGTAATTTTGACCTCTCGTGCAGGAAGGTCAATGAAAATGAACAATGACCTGCCGTGTGCATTCAGACAACTGCCCCCCTAAGAGAAATGAAGTTTGGACAAATGCACCTTAGAACAACTGCTCCCTGGATGATTGCCCCTTGGACAAGTTCAAGAGCCCTTATATAAGCAGGGCCAATAGACAAGGAGTTCGGTACCGCACCAATTTACACCTCCAACAAAGCCCTTACTCGGGATAAGATTGCAAAATGTTGTTGATGTCAAAATTTAAGTCTTCGGGCTTTTTCTTGCATTATAGCCACTGTCCATTTATAAAGACGGCATTTAAAAATTTGGTCTCATGATGGGAAAGGACCATCACTTTTTTTCATTATTGCTTACTGACATTCTTTAAAATAAATTCCAGTCGGCATACGCAGTTGAATTTCATTTGTTTGGTGGTTTCATTTGTGTGCCCCAGTCTAGTGAACCGCCCTTTTAGCAATATCTGCTTTTAAGTTTCAAATTATTACTAAATATCCCATGAGTTTTCTATGGGTCTTTTAATGATGTAATCTTTCTCTTTAAGGGGGAACAAAACCTCAAATTTTAAAATATGGATCAACAGGGATCGCAAAGGAACTTTCCAACCCCCATAGACGGTTTTTATAGCTCAAACGCAATTTACTTGATCTCGTGTTAGAATTTACTTCGGTTCCGAAGGAGGACAAATCGGCATCAAAGCTGGTGATACCCAAGTTCGTTTGAGTTTGCTTTCCGTTTCTCATTGACGACATCCGGGGCCTTTTATGCATCACCATAACGGGAAATGTCGAAACAATTTTCCACGTTCTCGCTCGTGGCACCCCCACACACATGCGTCCAACTATTTTGCATGGATTACCGCGCGAGGAATAAAGAAAGAACCGAGTCCGTCGAGGAAGAGGAGATGGAACAAAAAAAGATCGCATGAAAATTTTTGCATCATATTCCACCGTTCTGAAAACAAGGCATCTACTTCATTTGGAATTCAAAGCCAGTTTTCTCCCCCCGATCTTTGTGTTTGTCTTTCGGCTCTTGACGGAGGGAGGCGGTGGCGGCAGCGAGTATTTGCGTCGTTCTTAAGCCAGCGCGAAAATTTTCTCCGCGCTTAAAACTCTCTCGATCGCCGTCTTTATCTTCGCCAACTGTTTTTTTTTCGTTGGCAACGAAGGAAATCAAAATAACCACGAGGTGGTGCGTTATTTAAATTCTTTTCTAAACAGTTTCTCTTTTAAGAAAAACAAAACACACAAGCAACCCTATAGATTCGAGCAAGGTGGCCGGCATAAGACCTTCATTGTGAAACTACATCACTCCCCCTCAAGGGTAAAGAGCGAAATTTTCCCCATTAAATAACTCTTTATTAGATGTATTTTTCTAAGTAACACTTAAGAATCATAAAAAATTCTAAAACATTTTACTTGACCGACAAAAATATATTTGAATAAAAGTTTATTTTTTTTTTTCCTTATGTTACAAAAACTCAATTTACGTGATGTCTAGACGCCATAACAGTGTATTATATAGTATTGTTTTCCATAAGCAATGTCGAGCATTCGTTGTTATTTTCAAGAAAGTCAGCTCATCAACTTTGCATTAATAAATCGAACGATGGGCGCTGGGAGAGTATGAGGTTCTCTTTCACTAATGCATGAAACATCAAAAGAAGTTATTTATTTTTAGCTTTTTTTTTAGAACGAATGAGAATAAGAATCTTTAAGATTTAAATATTTAAAAATAAGAAATTTGCAAAAAGCGAGCTAAAGCACGAATCAACAGTAAATTTCAGAAACGAAAACCAAAGAATTCGTTCAAGCGAAAAGTGTATTTAAGTTTTTATGGTGATTTAATCCAAAGTAAATAAAAGATAAACGAAAGATGAAGACTTTCCAAGAAGAAATCTAATAAAAATGTGAAAAATAAAATTTATTTTATTACTAAAAATTCGATAGCTAACTCAGTGCTGGCTCTTTTAATGAATAATTAACAAAACTAAGAGCCGAATTAACCATTTTACTCTTTCTTCACTAGCTTTTATATTCTTTTCTGTTCGAAAAACTGGAATGTTACCTGACAAAACTTTAGCCAACGTTTAAAATATGTGATTGATTATCCAAAAAATTTTTCCTACATAGATGAGCAAAAAGATTAAAATGATGTCATCCTTTAGTACCACAATCCTAACTTTATGAAATTAAAAAAAAAAAAAAACTTATAAAATACCTCAGGAAATTGCACATCATCTATCTTATTATAAAATCGTGACGCGAAGTGGTTGAATTTCAACAATTTCCATTTGCTTAATCTGAAATCTTTCTTCATCTGTTATTCATCTCATGTCATCGCCTCAGTTTGTAAGGAGGAGAAAGATAAACCACACAGAATTTGCGGACATATTCTTTCTAAAGTATATTCGCAACAAAAGTTAAAATTTGAAATTCCTTATATTTTTTTTTTTCCAAAACACTCAAAAGTTTATAAAAAATGCATCTGAAACCGTTGTTGATATGATAATCCATTTTTCTCAAACTCCATCTAGCTTTTGGCAATACGAGAGAAGAAAATGAAGGCGCATTTTTATACTTTTTACAGTGTATGTAAATGATTGCGGTATTTTGACGCAATAGTAATGGATCTCGATGGATGGTGTCCAAGAAGTCACGGTGGAAATATTAAAAGATGAAGCCGGTACTGTCAGCTATGGCATGATTTTCTTCATCTTACAAGGTATTTCTTGCTTTCAATGATTGCTTGATCGTTGTTATATACATTTGCTATATTTTTGTTACATTTTATATTGTTATTAAACTGTGTGGCTTTTGCTTTAAATATTTATGCGTATTTTTGTTGAGTATCAAAATTTAATTAACCATATACGGTAAGTGCTTCTGCTTCCGAACTTCCCTACTCATAATTTACCATCAAGAAATGCAACGCAAGGTTCCGCAAAGTTCAGGTTGCCAAAATTGTAGTGGTTCTCGCCTTTTGTTCTTCTTTTCGCTTATGAACGCGAAACGGATACCGGAGTGCCGGGTCATAAAACTATTCATATGGCGTGTTATTAAGTAGCGGAAGAATGGAGTTACTTACGGGTTTTACAATGTCCGTCTGTCCGTTGTCCATCCGTCCTTCTATCCCTTTCACAATTTCTGCAGTTTTTGAGGTAGAAGGTTGAAATTCGGAATATAGCTTACTTAGAAATGTCTACCTCCTCTATTTAGTTTGGTTTTGATTGGCCCACTGGGGTCGGAATTACGGGGATTGGCCCACTGGGGTCGGAATCACAGAGGGGACCAAATGATCTATGGGCTATTTAGATATGTAAAGGAGTGAAATTCGATATCTATATTCCTTTAGGCAAAAATCTACATTACTATGAAGTTTGGGCTAAATTTTCCCAGTGGCGTCAGAGTTGTGTGTGTGTGTGTGCGGGGGGGGGGGGGGCAGTTCTTGGTCTATAGAACTATGGAACTATGGCATGTGATATATTATTCGATTAAAAATGATGAGAAAGGAAAGAAAATGAGGTTCTTTTATATTTTCTAAACATTACATTCGAGAAAATCAATTTATTGATTTAAAAAAAATTGGGGAGTTAAAAATGCAGATGAAGCAGTAAAAATAGATGAACAGGGCTTCCGCTACTTTTCTATACCTCCCTCGGGAGGATTAAGAATAATGTTCAATAATAATAATAATAATAATAATAATAATAATAATAATAAGGAACTGTGATGTGGAATTATCTGTAAAGGAAGAAAAAATCATGCGCTTGACACTCAATTTTGCCGTTGAGAACGAAGGCTGTTTCTGGTGGGTTTTTTTTTTTTTTATCTCGGATGTTTTTGTGGTTGAGGCTTTTTCTTTCCTTTACGGGCAATTCAATCAAAATTTAAAGATATGCTTTTTATACATAACCAAACTTCATCACGACAATGCTAATAGGAAGGATATAAGGATTTCACGAAATACTTGCATTCGTTTGTAAACACAATATATGCAATGCATGAAATTTTTCTCCCTCTGTCAAACAGGGTCGTTCCAGCTTAGCTTAAGCTGGCGTCGTCCCTCAGTGTAACGTTTCAACATTCACCAAAGAAGACAAGTGGGCAGTTTGTTTTTTGTTTTTGTTTTTTTTTTGCGGTCGGAAGTTTCAAAGTTAATACGCATGACTGAGAGAAGAGTAGCTTTTCAAAGACTTCTAAGTGTCATCAATGACTACAGCTTTAGTCGTCCTTTTCCCGGAATGGCGAAAGATGCAAAACAAGTTCATGCCATTATTCATCATCATCTTTAGTTTCAACTTTCCAACTACAAAAATCAACACGCAACTTTGATGTTCTAAGGACATTTCAATATTACTGCTATCACAAACTGACGAGATTAGGAAAAAATAACATACCTTACGACTCAATTTTCTAATCGTAAAAAAAAACTTATATTAATAAAGATAAAATTAAGTCTAGTATTCAATACCGCTTATCAATGTAAAGCTACTCAAGTTTCTAATTGATATTTAAACGCACAGAATCCGCATATTTTCTTCAAGTTTATCAAAAATCTAAACTTAATTACAGTTAGAATAATAAATTTCTTTATTTCTCACATACAAAATAAATCAAAAAGTTTTTAAGATCATTTAAAAGATGTAAATCTCGCGAGGTGTTAATATAGTCTTCAAAAGCGTCGAGAATTCCTCACGAATATTCTCTCAGTGCTTAGAAAAAAAATTAAAAATAATCAGAAGAGCCAATGTGGAGAAATTCTTTTTTCCTCGCCCTTAATTACTCTTTGTTGTAGTGGTTTCATTTTATTAATCCCAGAGGGAACATTATGAACAGTGAGTGCTTGAGCGCTTGGGCTTTTGCATTTTCATATTTCCCTTCGTTTTTCTTATTAACTAGAGACTGGAAGCACCCGCCGCTGCTGCCAAGCATTTTAATAATGAAAGGCATCGAGAAAAGTTTTTAACCGGAATTTCTTTTTTTTTAAATTTAAACTTCAATAGAGGAACTTCTGCCTGAAAGGAATGGCGTTAATGACATTGATTTAAGCTCACGCTAAACTTGACTCAGCAATTAATTTAATATGCTGATAACTAATTCAAAAAACTTTTTAAAAATTATTAAATATTTAAAAAATGAATGCTTATTATTGGAATCAATATCGTTAAATAAGTAATAAAGCTAAAGTTATTTTTTGTTTTTTATGTTGCCCTTTTTGCATGAAGCATTTTTACTTTTGCAAACGCCTTCATTAAATGAAATATTCGCATAATTAAATTTTTATCAGTCTTATATTCTAAGCCGAAAATTTTTTATACATAGAAAATATTCAACAATAAACTTTTAGAGCTTATTAGTATTAAGCACAGTATTTCGATTGCATTAACTGGGTTGTTGGAAATAAAATAATCAATTAAAGGTACGAGTTAATCTACTGGCGGAGGTAGAGAGCCTAGATTATGCAAACTTATCGTGTCATTCGTTAAACAACGATAATTTCTGCGTGAAGCGAAAATTGAAAAGCGAATACTGTGAACTCAAAGTCGGTCATGAAACCAAGAAATTAAGGACAATATCTTTCTACGAGTTTAAATTGTGGAATTCTGGGACGGCCAGAGCCGAAACGATGAGCAATGCATTTGACAGAGAGAGCACTTCCGAAAAAGCCACTTGGCATTAGTTGTAAAAATTTAAGACCGAGATATGAACCTGCAAAATGCACCTCATGGCCATCGTTTTTCTTTCATTGATTCTGACAAATTAAAGAATGCGATTGAAACAGACCCATGACAGAGAGATTGCCCAGAAGTTGAAAAGAAACTATTCATCTGTTTCCCCGATAGTTGATGAAAATAGGGAAATAAAGTCGACAAGTGGTCACCTCACCGATCATAAGACAGCACAGCGATTGGAAGTGTGCTCTTCAATCCTAGAAAGAAGCAAACAGGAAAGAATTTTGTAATGCATTGTTACTGTCAACGTAAGGTGGGATATTATTCAACAATCGTATACATTTGAGTCACGGTCTATAGATATTCATGGTCATCGAGCTCCATTGTTAAAATGAAGCTAAAGTTTCTAGCTCCCGGTAGGGCGGGAACTCTATTGAAAAGTGGCGCTGCATGTACAATCTGCCCGACTGCGCTTGCAGCGCACCCTATCGGCAGACAGAAAATTTACTTTCGTATTCAGTTTCAATGAAAATCTCTATCGCAGGTTGCGGTTGGGAATAGTGCGATCTGTGCGGCACCTGGCGCGATCTGTTTTCCCTAGCTTCTAGAAACAATGGAAAATGGCCGAAGCTCGATGACCATGAATATCTATAGACCGTGGTTTGAGTCAATGGTTGAGGATAAGAGACGTTACTGGGGGTACTTCTAAGTTTGTGTGTTTTTCATTGACTCGGAAATCGAGGGACCCGTTTTTTTGGGTTTTTTTTTTCATTATACACCGACTGGCCACTTAATTAAGAACACCAAACTAAAAACTAATTGGTCCACTTTCGGATCTGAAGACAACCTAATTGTAGGCATATATCCTATAAGATATTGGAAGAGTCCGCAAACATGTTCGTCCATGCTATCACAAGATGGCGGCGTTTGTAGGCTTTGGTTGAATCTTCCTACCTCCTCTCACAAATGCTATATCAGCTTGAAATCAATGGTTAAGCGATTATTGAAGCACGTGGAATTCAGATTAATGTTCACTGAATCAACCCGAGACCAACCGGTTATGGTGGCACGGTGCATAATCCTGTTGAAAATGGACATCATACATGGGGAAACACTGTATCCATAACAGACTGCACCTGGTCTGCAACAATGTTGAAGTAACCGGATCTTCTTGCAAAATTCTTTAAACCAAGTTCTTCCGATCTTTATACCAAGTTCTAAATCATAACAATCCTTTATCTTATGTTTGGGCTATCTAACTGTACTGCCAAAAAGCTTTTGTGCACTGCGCCATCGTGATTTACATGCCAAGTTAGAATGGGTGTCTCTAATAAAATATACATTCAGTATATTGCCCTATTTTAGCGTATCGTCTTCCTAAATTTTATCAAAACTAAAAAAAATTGACGTCATTTGCCTTTACAAATTTTACACTTGATTTCTAAATAATCTCTTTTGTTCAGTACATTTTAGTACTGTTGAGGACTAAAACCTTCGATGCCGATGCTTTTTTTAAAACTGATATTTAAATTTTCAGATGAAGACTTAATAGAAACCCAGTTTTGTAGTTCGTCCTGTAGGGATCCAATTTGTTATGTTGTCTTAAATTGTGGAATTATTATTTTGGCAGCGTAGTAGTTGTAAAAATAGCAATATGTTAACAGTAAAAATCACTAAAATGAGCACCACAAAATAAAGTCCACTATTATCTCAACTTTCAAACATTTCCCTGTCCTTGTATGAATGACAATTACGTTATCGGTTTAATTACAGTATGAGAGCAGTAACAACTAATTTATAAATAAGTTTTCCATTAATTTTGGCCGCTTTAACAAATGATAATTCTTATCTGCTATCGTTGAAACGTTCCACGGAAACAGTGCCGAGGCTAAACAGACCGAAACAAATTATCGATGAACACAACAACAAAGCATCAATGGCAAATCATCGCTGTTAAATGCGAACTTCAGCAGAAACGATGTAATGTTTGGCCGCTACCAATTATGGCACTGGGTTTTCTAAATCAAACACTCCAAATGTACTTTTGACAAAGTCTTTAATTGACAAGTTGCGCTTCGTTTTACAAGGGAAAATTGATTTCAATATTGAAACAATGTGACAGAGGTTGAGTGTTGGCACTGTAACGATACATCACTCTTGAATAAATCCTCGGAAACATTTGCCCTTGCCTAGTACGCATTATTAGTTTCCAGTGAATCGATAAATTCACTTTTGATAACAGGGCCATGATTCATCTGCCAGTCGAAGTGGAACGCTTTTCAAAATACCCGATACACTCTACAAAGACGTACCGTCCCACTCGCCGACGAGTGGCAATTTTGCGACAATGAGCCAACCATGCGTTAAAATGATATTCAAAAATCCATCAATGTGAAATGGATATGAAATTGTAACACAAAACGGACTTCAGTGAAAAAACACGGGCAGAAAGAAAGAGCGGGGAGGTAAAAACACTGGCTTCACAAATAAAGCAGAAAATGTTAGAAAAACAACAAATTACGTAATTCTAATCTTATATAAATATGTACATTTAAACATTCCATATTTTCCATTCAAAATCATCGATCGATCAATGTGTGGCGGCATATACCAATATGAATAACAGAAGTAATTTGATCTGGAAATATTACGACTTGCTTATTAGAAATAAGCTCATAACACTGGGGTTCTATTCTAATTTTGTCTGCGATTTGGAGCAACATTAATTTAGATCGGCTTATCGTTGCTGTTCTCTAGTTCTGACATCTTTTGACGGGATTGCCTTATCAGAGATCGATGCAAAATTTTTAAACATTAAATACGCGGGGTGGAATTTCAGTGGGAATTAAATTAACCATTTGATCGATAAAAGTCTTGAATAATTAACTGGCTCACCTAAGTTGGTATGTCACGAGTTCCTAAAAGATCCGACGATCAATGTTACTTTCCGAATAAATCAAGAATATATGAAATCAAAATATTATTCGCTATGAATACGAAAAAGGACTACTTTCCAGGTCTAAAATTAATGTAATTTCTTAATTTCATAATTTTTAGCTTTAACAAAAGATAGTCTATATCCGAAATATCAGCCGTTTTCAGGTCTTACCACTCTGTATCCAATTTTATTTTATTTTTTTCAGAAACAAAACTCAAACTTTCATAGTTCTTAAAATATAATTGTCATAAGGATGAAATAAGCCATTAATCATTTATAAAATGGCATAGGATTAGCTTATTCAAAATTATAGAGTATATACCTATTCAAATCAATATCCCATTAGATTCAATCGCATTAATACTAATTACGGCGCTAATTACAATTTCAAGAATAAATTATTAAACAAATTTTACACAAATAAATTTTTTATAAAATCCAACGAAGTTCTTCGCGGAGGAGTAACTTTTTTTTCGGATTTCTATAGAAAATTTTCCTTTAGGCTCGATGATGGATTTAGATGCCTCGAAAGGCTTTATTGTTCCAAGGGCTTTATCTGACTCGATTCTAATTCATTCTAATAAAGTAATAGGTCAAAACAGTTTTCACGTTTTTGATTCCATCGCTTTGAGTGACATCATCGCACACAAACCACCGATAAATCCTCTTCATCAGATTCAACCTCAACTAATTCTTGTCATCATTAGGATCTCAACAGTTCATTGGACGAAAAGAATCACGGATTCGATCGATTTCAAACTAACAAATGTGCCTCTGATGGAGTCGGCTCGAAGGATTTTCTTTTTTATTTTTATCTTACCGAGCATTAGAAATAATTAATTCTACGAAATGGTCTTCTGCACTTTTTTTAAACCTATTTTTTGTTTAATTAATTTCAGCTAAAGCTTTTATCCTATTTTAAAAGCACGACTTTTATCAGGATTTAAAGGTAAAAAATAAACCATTACCATTAAGAAGAAATAGCGATCGATCCACTTTTCCACAACGAAGTTTATTAATTCAATATATGTACATTTTGATCCACTGTTTGGTTACACTCTTAGCTTAATTATAAATGTTTCATTAAACCTTTTACTGTATACACTGCGAAAACTTTAGCATGAAAGTGGAATAATCCGAAATATTCTGATGGTGCTATAGAAGAGTAACACTTTTTCAATACATTTTAATAGGATAATAGGTTAACAAAAAGAAAATCAGTCAATATAAAAAAGTTATTTAGAATCTATAAAGTATTTACAAAGATAGGGGAACGAATATAAAACCTATATATAGTATAATAAGAGAAAAATAACTTAATTACACTTTACTAAAGATGATGGACAATGAGAAGTTTGTTTCGCTTCGACATCAAACATCTGCGTAATTATGCACAAAGCAGCATCAAAATAAACCTGCCTGGAACCCATTAGCACTGCCATCCGAAAATTGTGTTCAAGAGCACATCGTTATCATTATCACTTAAACGTTGAGGACTTTGCAAAGCATTTCCGGAAGCTACGGTGACAATAGTGGTAACAATGACCCGACCAATATGAACAACGAAGCTGAATTTTTATCAGTTCCTGTGGTCGGAAAATCCATTATATGGGCAAGGCCATATAATGAGGATTGCAGGTCGATGATAAATTGTTAAAAAGTATTAGGAAACTTTTCAAGTAAAGCTAAACTACAGTATTTCCAACCTTGAATAAATTAATCGAACAGTAGGTTATTGCCAATCCCTAAAAAATCAATCTTCACTGCATACAGAATTCTGTATTTCCGTGTTTTGTGGGAGAAAAATGGGAATTGTGTTTATTTCTCTTACGTGTCTGTGTGTTGCTTGTTCGATGCCTCCACCGGCGAACCATACAAGCTGGATCTAGCCATCACAATCGTCTTCATCATCCTTAATGTAGGAGGGTCATACAAATTGAAAACTTACATAATGATACAGAAAAGACAAATATATCATCTTAATCAATAAATTTTACTTCACTTTTCAATAAAATATCCACTTCTTTGTATGCACTTTCCCATCTTTCTGGACGCCTGAAGATTCCCTTGCGGTAGAACTCAGTTCCAGCTGACCGAAGACATTGTGTCCTATTCCAAGTTTTGCTGCGATTTCAGACACTGTGACATGTCTGTCTTCGTTAATGATGGCACCAATCCTTTCCTTGCTCGCATTTCCTAACTTGGAAATGTTTCACCCATCTTCTAACATTGCCCATATACAACTCTCCATATGCATGCTGAAGTCTTTTGGTGAATTTCAGCAGCCGGGATTTGCCCTTTAACAACACATAACCATCATTGTAAAACATTTCTTGCTTTCTGTTTTTACTAAAGACAGATTGATTGGACGAAATGTTCCAGTAACGTAGCCTTAATCCCCCCCCCCCCCCTCGATCCCTGTGACTATTGGTTATGGGTATTTCTAACAAGAAATTCAATGACAGCACCTTGACGAATCGAAACATCATTGCCCGCCATATTGGATCTAATGCGCGTCGTCACCTGACAGACGCAACTGACTTCACAATACCTCAGTAAGTAGTGTAAAGTTGGTAGATTAAAATAGGTAATTTTTTTCTCTATAATAATAAATTCTGATTTGTAAAAGGTTGTTGCTCAAGACTTTCTGTATGACTCGTAAAAGGAAGAAGTAATCATCTTTCTTTGGCATGCAAGCATCAAAAACTAATTTCACCAGGGAAGGTATCTGAAAACCTGTCTGAATGCGAAAAAAACGGTTTTATGTACTGAAAAGTCAAAACACGGTTGCCAATATCTTGTATCCTGAGATCTTTTTTCAAAATGATTGAGCATTAAATACAAACCAAAATTTCTTTTTTATTGAACATTATTTGCAACTTCAGATTTAAATAACAATAAAGCACTTCGCTTACACTTAGATCACAATGGTAATGGGATTATAGATAAACTTTAAGTGCATAATCATGTTTTTCTCATTATGCACACGACTAATGAAACAGAACTTGTTTACCTTTAATTTCTAATAAAATTGTAATTCTTCGTGGTTTATCTGTTATTCGTGGTCATTCACATATAAAATGGGTTTGTCTTTAGCTTATAATTTACTGCTAAATTTATCATAGTTTACTAGCAACTGAAGCGATAAAGTGTTAAAGAGTCCTGTATAATATAGAGAACAAAAGGCGTTCTAAGCATATAAGTTGTATTATTCACAACTTTATATTTGCATATAATTTGTACATCATCTTTTAACTTAATTTATGGTTTAACTTTCATTCATCCGTCCAGAAAGGTTATGTTAAATGTGAACTTTTGTTTTGATATTTATGAGTGACTTCGCTTAGCTTCTGGTTATCCAGTTATTGATAAATATCAATAAATATCAAAGCGAAGTCACTCATAAATATCAAAACAAAAGTTCACATTTAACATAACCTTTCTAGTCGGATGAATGAAATTTAAACCTTAATTTAAAAGATGCACAAATTATATTCAAATATAAAGTTGTGAATAATACAACTTTTATGGTTAGAACGCCTTTTGTTCTCTATACAATACAGGACATAGCTTCTGGTTATCCAGTTATTGGCTATGTCCTTAGGCATGGCTTGAATGGAGACAAACGTGATTCGACAGTGAAGTTGTTTCAGTATATAATAATGTTACTTTGGAAAACAATATTTCTTAAACTAATATAATACACTGAAAGTCTCTATAACGAAACTCAGGGGACCGAGCATTTTATTTCGTTATACAGAGTTTTCGTTATATAGAGTGAGTCGGGAAAACAACAGAATTTTAAAGATAATTTTTTTATTATTGAAGTAAATATATATATGTGCCAAACCTTTAGTATCTTAAACACTAATACAATTACACAGTATTTAATATATAGTACTCTGTCATACAATAGGACCAGTGATCGGCACATTATATTGCTGTTTATGGAACCACGACATAATGACTTGGTCCAAGTCTTCAAATTTTGGCTTCCTTAATTTCTAACAGAACTTGCCTCTATTTCAGCTTGCAGTTTTTTCTCCTTGCTCTTTCAGATAGTAGCCTGAGTAAATGGACTGAATCCTAACCATCGCTCCAACGTCACTTTTCTTTTCACCCTTTTCTCGTTTCTTTTCACCTTCAATAGCACGTATTAAAGCCACTTTCTCCTACACACAAAGACATTCTTTTACTAGCCATGTTCACTGATGGAATGAATGTCAACTTACAACTAATAATATGACTGATAATACAACTGGTAATACGACTGATATGGATTATTTATCTAACGACTAAACCAACTTTACATTTAATAAAGATTTTTCAAGAAATCCATGTACAATTGTGGCACCAAACGCCGTTGAACGGCTTTTTTTTTTGCTTCGTTTTGGAGAGCGACTGTTTCGTTACAGAGAGAGAATCAATGCATGGCTTTTAAAGCAAACCAATCAAGTTCATGTATCAGGACGGGCGCTAGGAGGGCGCAGGGCCTTGGTTAAATTGAATTTTACAGGGCGGTTGATATTCCATACCCCGCCGATAAGTTATTAAGATACGTCATAATCATACTGGGTCTTTTTGGTCCTAATGGGACGCGTCATAGCGGATATTTGTTCATTCGCTTAGTTTCTGAAATTTCTATTTTTTTTCCTATAACAGTTCATTGCCCTGATCCAAATTACCGTAAAAGCGCAAGCAAGCGCCGTGGCGATTATGCGGTTCAGAACAAATTCAGTGCGGCGCTTGTTTCTCTCAACATATACAGAAAACCTAACTTCATCCCATCATATCATAAAAAAATTACATTAAACAAAAAGCGTTCACTTACTTTTGCTGCGAGAGCTGAGAATCAGCAATTTTAGACAGCAGTGCCCATTGGCTTAGAGGGAAATGATAAAGTGGCTATTAGCAATCGTTTACATTGCGGTATTTTATGCATTGAAATCCACTGAAATCATCTCGGTGGTGGCATGGACATTTTCGATAATCGCTCGGGCAGTTAATTAAGCGCGCGCTTAATACCTTCACTTTAGAATTGGTGAAATGGTAAATAGGGTGCGGCGTTTATTTGCAATGCGGCGCTTGTTTGCGCTTTTATGGTACACATCGCGGCTTTATTGTTGCCAATCTCAAGGTTGTCAAAAACAAATAACGAGAGCACAAAGCTGAATGAGCTATAAGTTCTTCAACATACAGGGTGTTGTTAAATTTCATCACCAAAATGATAGGGGTGATGGATTATGCGATTCTAAGCAAAAAAAGTTCATATGAAAATGGGTCCGAATTTGAACGTGTTAGATATAAAATTTTTAAACGGGTTGGTAACGCAGTGGAATAAAAGCTGTAAGGCTGTAGTACCCAACAGAAGTACACAAAGCTTAATTTAGGAAATAATTTAATTATCTTAATGAGTATTACAAACAAAAGATGAAAGTGAAATGGGCACAAGACAAATTCTGATGGAATGAAAGACCCCTACAAAATAGTTAATTAGCCGTTTGATAATTCTCTTCAAGCTGGAAGTTACATAACATTAATGACAAGATGTAATTCTTAAGGGGCAAAAATAGGTAAGTAAACATAACGCAAAGTAATTACAAAACCCCTGCTTAGCTTGTAAGATACAGGGCATCCACACGGGACTTGTACAGACTAAATCTCCGGCCGATAGATAGGGAAAGAATTCTCCTTAATTCCCGTCTTACAATCACCGTACACTAATTCTGGAGATTGGGCAAAACGCAAAGAAAACAGCTCAATGCTGCTCATCAAAAAAAAAAGTTAAAACTAATAGTCACACTTGGTTTTGAATAAAGTCCACTCGGAGGAAGGAAAAACAGATAAAAATGAATTCCGGTCACAAACTGCATCTTGGTCAACTATCTTTTTTGCGCAGTACAAGGTAAGCTCAGTATATATATAAAAATCGTCGGTAGGCACTGATAGAGCAGGGAATGGTTAACTTAGAAACGTTCGTGCGAAAGAAAAATTACTTCCCTTCGCTTCGCAGTACGCCGAGAAAGCCGACGGAAAAGCTCCTTTTGCCCGACGTAGCTGATAGACGATAATGGAGCTTGCAGCCGCCTTCGTTCGCCACCAGAAAACAAGCTCAATATCCGTGATAAAGTTTTGTGGACAATGGAGTTTTCACAGGCTGTGGCCGAGTGTCTGTTACTTGCTGCGTAGCACGCGATGGAATATAGGAAACGGTACTCGTACTTTTAAAGGCGAGCTCTGCAACCTGCGCTGTTTTTCCGGCTCCGACTCCTCTTGCTGAGAATTCGTCCCTCGCTCCGCAAGAATGCCTCAACAGGATTTCACAGTTAAAACCGTCGAACTTCGATTCGCCATTCCATCGTCGTTCGTCTCCTGAGTCGAGTTTTTGGACATGAGATCTCGGTTTAGTAAGCATCGTTCATACGTCAAAATTGCGTAAGATCAGAGCAATTACCATTGGAAGGCTTTGACATTACGTAATTTTGACGTATGAGCGATGCTTACTAAACCGCGATCTCATGTCCAAAAACTCGCCTGATCCGACCGTACCTTCTCGTTTCCCGCCAACTTTTCTTCTGTCTTTCTCACTCTCGCCCCGTCTCGAGCCCGTCTCGCTCTCGTCGTCACTTCTTTGCTATTCTGAACGTCATCAATTGCCAACCTGACGTCATTGGCTGCTCTTCTCTCCTTCTTACGATGGAAGACCCTTGATTTATAGCGTCTCTCCTCATATTTCCCTAACAGAACGATAACTGAGATATGAACAGAAGCATAATGTACTAATTTTGCAAAAAAAAAATAAATTAATTTCAGACTAATCAGGCAGCTAATTAAACAGAAAAAAGTTTTGAAAGTTCTTATCGTAAAAAGCGTAAAAAGTAAAACCGAGATAGATAGATTGCGGCTGATGAACAACGAAATTGGGGTCCATGAGACTATAGTTCATCCAACAAGAGAAAAACAGGGTGTGTCACAGGAAGTTTCAGATTAGCCAATCAGAGAAAGGAGGCCTCATGCGCTTAATAACTTCTGTCTCATGTCTCATTGAAGAAGCGCTTTATAATATTACAGCAGAAGCTTTAATATTATTCAGTTGCTTTGCTTTAATTATAATTAAAAATATTGTACACGTCATAAAATTATCTTTTAACTCAATTTTATACCACCCTGTATATCGTTGTTCGAGATTCCCTGGGCCTTTTCTTTCCAGGAATCGAAAAGCGAGGAGAGGGGATGGTAGCTTCTCATGAAGACGCTTCGTTTCCTTCTTGAACAATTGTTCGAACCCAAGAAAAAGAAACTTGCGTTGCTTTGGAAACTTGCAGATGAGCTTTTAAAACACTATTTTCCTTTAAAGTAGCAAAATACGTTCCACACAAATCTCCCTAGCCTGGCTGTGAATAGTTTTTCCTTGTTTGGCTGAAGAGTTGTTGCACGGGCGTCGCCATTACAAATTGACTTCTGCAGCCGCTGAAGGAGAGATCCCACAAAGCATTGCGGATGAGTGAGTAGTCGATATCAGACCGGAAACACACCCGGTTTTTCTCTTGTTGGACGAAGTATAATAAGATCCACAATCTCAATCTTATGGCATAACTGGCTACTTTATTTTAAGAGAGACTGAGAAAACACAATTTAATGTAATCCGGACATAGGTGTTGTCACAAGCAAAAATGCAGACGAATAAAATCTGAAAATTCCAACTCGGTTGGAAATCCAAAACTAAGAACCGAAGCTACTACAAATGGTTGCAAAAGTCCTTTGACGGAGTTTGCGTGGCTCCATTAACAGTTATGCCAGTGTGAGTGTTACAAGCAACGAATATATTTTCCCACAGAAATAGAATTTTCGTTTAGTCCCTTGAAGGCTGAACAAAAGGCTAAAGGCTCTACATACAGTATATAATACCCTGATAATCCCCTTTCGTCTCCTTAACATGCTTCCAAAGGTGTTCCCGAGGTTGAAGAACCAGACAAACAGACCATTTGATTATCTTATAACTCTGAACATTGTGTAGTAGGCACAGCTTAACTTAGCTATATTAATTAAAATATTATATGGACTGTGTGCGGGGCCCCCGCAAACGCGGGGCCTTGGGCGGTCGCCCTCTTCGCCTCCGCCTAGCGCCGACCCTGCAAGTATAGACAGTTTTGCGTTATAAGGAGTTTCGTTACAGAGTGTTTTCACTGTATATATAACAACAAACTCAAATGTATTTTTTGTTAATTGAGCGGTTTTATATGGGACAAAACCAATATGAAAGGAAATTTTTCTCGTCCATCATTTTTGTTTGGATAAAATTATTAAGAAAATAGAAATGGAATAAGATAAAATAATGACAGCAGTTGTACCACAGTCTTTTTTTTGGGTGGAAGCTAAATGTACAGTACAATAGATACTAAAATGATACCTTCTTCATCAGTAAATTAATTAAATAAAAATAATCAGACTAAACAATGTCTGCAACGTTTTGATGTTCGAATTCTTTGGTGAAAAATTTAATAAAAAAGGGCGTTAAAAATAATGCAGCAATGATAATGGTTATTCAATGATATCCAGTGGCCATAAAAAAAAGTAGGCCCAAATGATGAGCTTGAGAAAATAAAGAATATTTCCTTATATTCAAATGCTTGAAGAGGAATACAATATACAGGGTGATTCAAAAGTCCGAATCCGATTTCAAAATGCTGTATTTATTAGGAGCTTTAGCAAAAAGCTACTTATAAGAATGCACGCTTGGTCTGTACGTTTATTCAGCCTCCGCCGTTTGCACGATAACTTGAAAAGGGATTAACTTCTTCAAATGCTGTTTTCAGAAATATGACGATTAGCTCGGCTGTGTCAACTTTTGAGGGTTTTTCGTGGACCCCTTCTCGTTGAATTCACGTGTTAAAACAGTGACCGTAAAAAATAGCAAGATAATGGCATGTCATATAACAATTGATTCGTCAAGAATGAATGCAATGTTACTTTCTATTTATCTTTTAAGTATTGTTGACATGAGAAAGATTCTTCCATTGCTCAAAATACATTAATAATAGTACATTGCTCTTTTTGAAATTGTTCTGTTTACCTGTGAGGCCCCTGGATTTTGAAACCCCCACCCTTATTTTAGTAAGACGTGTGTTAAGATTTAATAATTAATTTAAAGATTTTCAGTGATAGTTGTTAGATTTAATATAGGAGAGATCTTAGTTTATAAAGTAGTTTTCTAGATTACTGTTATATTTAACTTTTAATCCTAGTCAGTTATTTAAATTAGTTAGCAATTAGTTATTAATTCTATAATGCTTAAATGGTAAGACTTAATAGTGGAGATGATAGACTAGTCAGGTTTAGTTTATTTAAACATTTATCTAGTTTACTTAATTGGTATTCGTTGTTATTTAATTGTTTCATAGTTATTTTATCTTTATTGTTTTAGAATGGAGATAGTGGTTAGTTTACACAGGATGTTCTTCTAGGTTTACTAGGTGTTATGTTAGCGACAATTTTGAGTCAGATATGACGCATTGTCTAATTTTCATGTAAATGATGTTGGCATGATTTAGAAAGGAGGAGTTGACCTTCTTTACACCATTCAGCTGTTTGGGTGTCCTTTCCAGTCTGATGTTCAGTTTCAGTTAGGAGCAGGGAGTTACGCGTTGAAGTTGTTGAGAATTAGTCGGTGTTAGCCAGTCGGTATAGACAGAGGTGGTGGACAGAAGGAGTTGGATTGAAGTCAGTTGTTGAGTAAGTTGGTGAAGAACCTGTCAGAGTAAACAGATGTAGATGGTAGACAGTAGTAGGAGTTAGCCTGTCACAGAGTGGACAGAGGTGTATGTTAATCTTAGCCTGTCAGCCTGTCATAGAATTGACAAAAGAACAGTTAGAATCGAGCAGGAGGCTCATGAGCTTTCAATAGTATTTGTATCATTAGTAGTAAACAGTTAGTTTATTTTTATTATTCTCATCTATCTTAATTAAAGAGGAGAAACTTAGAAACCCTTCTGCGGAGCTAAAAGAGAAGTCATCTATTTCCGTATCGAGAATTATTCATTAGAACGAAGAACGGAGAAGAATCTGAAACCGAATAGATAGGGTAACACACACACTCTCATGTCTCTCATTTCTCTCAGATCCATTGAATTGATGTTAGATTTAAATCAAGATTTGTCCTTTTACATCATTAGAAAATTGGAATAAGTTTTGAAAATAATCAGTTGTAAATAAATCAGTTGTTATTGTTTAAACCTCTTTTTGTACTTCCTTCGTACCCTCTTACGTGAATAAGACCCGGGAGAAACACCATGGGCATGAATGTCTACCCCATCTCTTTTAAACGAGCAGAAGGGTGTCCAAGGGACCTTATTTGTTGACCATCGCATACAGTATTGTTTTGTAAGGCCCCTAGGCTCCACATACCTACAATGTAATTATCCCGGGTAACGCCGGGTTCTCTGCCAGCACATTAATAATTGTACTTTTGCTTCACATATAAAGCTCTTTCTTTGGTACGGAAATGTGATGAACTACAAATCATTGGTCATATCATCAAGTTTCGAAATGGCGATTTATTTATGGCTCCGTCACACATTTATTGGGTACTCGAAGTTCTCATGAGAGGTACGAGGCTGACTTTTGCGTTTCCGCTTACACAAACAATCCGTTTCTTGGAACATTTAATGCTCTTAGACGAAGGGCTTTCGTTACGTACATGTATCTTACATGAAATTCTTAGTGACGGTTATTGCTACTGGCACTTGTTGAAACGGAGGACGCAAAACAACTGAGACCGGGACGACCTCTACAGGCAACATCAACAAAGCTTGACGATCCTCTTTTTCCAATGGTAGGCGGGTCATTCAGTTTCCGTCAACGTTGCGTAATTGTAGCACTTTGAAATCGGATATGGACTTTTCAATTACCCTATAGAATCATTTTATAGGAAACAAGATCTATGGTAGATATCTTGGTATCCAGTTAGCGCTATCGTTATACTGTATATGATTTTAGTAGGTGTGATTGAAAAAGCTTAAGTTGTTTAAGTAAATATTGTTCCAAAATTCAAAACTTTACAAGTATTAAATTGATTCACAATTCAAAAATGTTCTTATAATATGAAGGAATGCCCATTCGAATTTTGTCTAAACGACAGCCTGTTAAGAGAGCATGACATCAACTGATCGTCATTCACTGGTTTCGCAGAAATAGATAATGGAGCAAAGGTTAAAATGAAGCATTTTAAAACTTATTAAAATGGGGTAGAAACCTACAGATAAACAGAACACTCAGTACAATATAAATTAAGTAGCATTCAAAGACAAAAGAAGTTGCAGTGAGAAACAAACTTTTCCATAGCCTTTCTTTTTGCCCTGTTGATCTCGTCCAGACTCCTCGTTTTTTTGTTTTTTTTGTTTTTTTTTTCTATTTTCCAAGTTCGTGACCCAAAAGCTGTTTCTCGGTTACCACTCTGTAAGAGGAGGATTCATCCACCGATCATCACTCTGACCACTTCCTCAAGTTGAGAGTGAGAGAAAGAGAAAAAAAAAACCAAAGCTCTTCGCTTCTATTTTTTTTCCTTGCCTGCAATCTCAAAAGGAAATCGATTTTTAAGGCTGGGCTTTTAGAGCATTTAATTACTGGTGACAAATTCAGCGCGAGATTGGAACCGCGTTCAAGTGATTGTCCATTTTCATTTACTCCCCGTTTCTGGAGGAAGTGCGGATCGTTTAGGGCCTTGTCCGCAACCAACCGCTCTCCAGTCCTCCCCCGGGGGACCTACAACCGAAGAAGACGGTTTACCCCCTTCTCATCCCACCCTTGGCCGCCGGAAGGAAGGAATGAAGAAGGGAAAAGGAAGGTGGGGAAAGAGGCTTGTTCAACTGCGAAGTGATACAATTGAATCAATTCTGTTTCTTTGCCGTGAAGAAGGAGGTAGGAGAAGATGAAGACGACATAGAAGAATGTTAGTAAAGCACGAGGGAAGGAGAGACAATGACACTCACCGAGTGCTCCGAGCCTTGGACAGCTTTCTTCTATCCGACCCGGTAATTTTATTCAAATAACGGAATATCTCAGACGCACAAACAAATGTGAAACTTCAAATAAAAAACAGAGTAAAATAAAATGAGCAACATTTTTACAGAATGCGTATGTAAATTTTATCAAATTCTAAGAGTTTTTCCCTTCTATCCCCTTTTACCTTGGAAGTTCAATTTCACCACAAACTCGTTCTCCCTTTTCTCGATGTAGAACTTTTTTAAGTATCAAATGGAAAAGTTTCCAGTATTAAAAACTCCTTCAAAACAACTTTAGAAAAATAGCGCAGCAAAATACTTTCAGTAAAATAACAAGGAGGGGGAAAAAACAAATTTTATCGGAAGGAGTCTTCTCGGAAGATGGCGCTGCTGGCCAGTGGCATAGAAAATAAACGACGGTAGCAAATTAAATTTCCGAGAGTTTCTAGCGCTCAAAATTTTTACGATCATTTAATTACGGATAAGAAGGAAGTGATATAAAAATTAACGACAAAGAAAGAGGGCGAATCAAAACACGATACGTCTCTACTCTGATTCAAAAACAAGAACATTGTCTGTAAATAACGACTACAAGAAGGGGTCAAAGGAAGTTGCCGATGCGTCTCAAAAATTAATAAATAGAGAGCCGGTCGCTATATTTTGGAAGAATTTTCTCCTCATTTTTCTGGAGTACTCAATAGATCCGCCCAGAAGATAATTTTTTTTTATTTATTTCCACTTTTTTCCCTCTTTCATCTTTTCATGTTGTAAATGTTTTTTCCTCCGCGTTAAAGACCATCTGCTGCTGTGAAAGCGATAATCCAATTTCCAGTTTGTGGTGGAAATGGTTTCACCAAAGGGAGAAATTTTTTCCTCACTTTGCCCACATTCTCCAAGGGTTTTTTTCCTCTGCCTCTCAAACCTTTACAGACCAATAACCCTCATATTTGCGCCTTTCCTCGACGTTTTTATATAAATGAATCCAAAATCTACTCTGGGTTTTCTGTATTTTTTCCCTTACCGCCTTAATAAAACGACGAAAACGAAAGAAAACAGTTTCCATCTCCTCTTGCAATCAAGTTGATAAAATAAATAAAAATAAAATTTTAAAAAAAACAACAAACTCACACCACAAGAATAAATACCCACCTAACATAACAAATATATCATTTTAAAACAGGAGCTAACACTGACTATAATTAAGAATTTTTTTTCCAAATTTATTAATTTGTTTATTATTTAATACTGTAACAATCCAAAGCGGCTCGCTTCAGACCTTCATGGTACCCGAGTTAAGCGTGGTTCACTGGCAGAAAACAAGAGAGCAGAAACCAGGGCGTATTTTTTTCTGTCTTTTTACTTCTGCTCCTGCAGGTGTCCCACATGGCAGAAACTCAAAAGGATAAGATTTGCCCAGCACAAATGCACTGCACCGAAGCCGTTGATCGATATAAACGGTCGGCTTCGACTGCAAACAGTACGTACACAGTTCGCTCATTCTTCATCAATCATCACATCGAATTTTTGCATTCAATTGTTGTTTATTCAATTTAATTTGATTAATTAATTAATAAATACATATTTCGCACCTCTTGTATTAGCGCTTCTACATCAATTTCCTTTCTCGGCCTCTTCACCTTTGTGAGCTGAGTGTCCGACATTTTTATTTTGTGAGAGAGAGAGAGAGAGAGAGAGGACGTCACTGTGACGTCACTGCAGAGATCGTTTTCTATTGGCTGAGCAATCGTTTCTGCCCTGCTTTTGCCACAAAAGTTGAACTCAACCCAACTCTAAAAAGCAGATATTTTCAGTCGGGCAGAAGAGACGAAAACAGGAAGTGACATCATAAAATTTTTCTGCTTCCTGCATCGCCTCCTGCTTTCGTCTTGCTGCCCGACAGAAAACCCCTGTTTATTTCGAATTGGATTGAGTCATAGCCTACAAAGATAAGAGAATTTTTTGTCGGGCAGATAGAAGAGAGCAGGAAGTGATGTCAGAACATTTTATGCCTTGTGGTTTCTGCCTTTGTTTTTACGCATGTGGAATCCACGCCTTAAGCCTTGTTCCCACATGCGTAAAAACAATTGCAGGAACCGCAAGGCAGAAAATTTTCTGACATCAATTCCTGCTTTTGTCTTTCTGCCCGATAGAGAACTCCTGTTTTTTTCGAGTTGGATTGAGTCATAGCCTAGAAAGATAAAGACAATTTTTTGTCGGGCAGAAAGACGAAAGCAGAAAGTGACGTCAGAATATTTTCTGCCTTGTGGTTTCTGCCTTTGTTTTTACGCATGTGGGAACCAGGCTTTATTTTTTATAGAGTGACTCAACATACATAGTCCAGAAGCAAAAGTTACTATACCTTTCTAAAAAGAAATAAATAAAAATTATTATTTTTCTAAAAAGATACAACTAAAGATAAGTCAAATATAATTTGATTGAGTTTCTTTTCCAATTTTCAAGGTAGCAGAATCAGTTCGAGGAACCAGTTTTTGATGACATATGCGATTTCAGGCAAACAAAAGGGAGAGGTTTCTGCCAACGTCGAAACGTGTCATAGCATTTAGAGATAAAATACAATATCTTCTTCTGCACTTTCCCTTTCTAAGGGATTTTCAATGCTTTTGGCAAGAAAGAAAGAAAGCCTGCGCACTGAAACGTCATACATTGTTACATGACCATAAGAAGTCATAATTTACTGCTTATTATTGGTAGAAATACGATTAACAATGTCTTTTTATGATGATGTAACAATGTATGAATTTTCGGTACACAGCCTTTCTTTTTAGGAGGCGTTCGCAGTGTGCCTACTTTGATGTTTCTGTAACAGCAGATATAATATAAATGTTTAAAATAACATAGAAAGGATGAAAAATTATAATGTTATACAAATTGATCCCTGAGAGAGAAAGAGAATTTTGAGGTATAAGTGACCAAAATCAGTTAATTGCATAATTTTCTTAATGGATCTAAAATTAATGTTATATGAGTAAATCTGGTCGAGTGCAAGACATAAACAAGTTTTTTTTTTATGTTAAATAAAAATAAATTAATAAAAAATTCTAATATCACTTCTTTTCAAAGAGAAGGAAAATGTATTTTATCCCGTTATCTTTTAGACAGCATTCAAATAATTTTGAAGTTTCATTTGATTAGTGATAAATATTTAATTATTTTTTAAGTAAAAAAGAGGAATATATTATATAAAATAGTTTTAGTAAAAATTTTCCTTTACAAATTATAATAGAAGATAAAATAAAATAAATAAATATAAAATTAAATATACAGGTCACCAATAGTTCAATGTTTTATGAGATGGTTGATTCAAAGATGCTGAAGGAGTTGAAGAAATGCAGTAATGTTCAGAAGAATAAAGGTTCAGAAGGAAACAGAAGAAAACTGAAGAAAACTGAAGAGGTTCTTGAAGAAATGAAGAACAGAAGGAAATAGTAGGTGTTTTAAAATCAAGATCCAGAAGGAATTGTCGACATGAAGAAATTGGAGAGAACCGGCGATGTTGAAGAATGTTGCAGAAGAATGTTGAAAATTTTTGAAGAATTCTATAATTTTGAAGAAGTGAATTCCAAATAAAATAAATAAAAGTTTAAAACTTCAAAAACGCTTTCCAATCTATCCAGACTTATCTTCAGTTGGAAACTGCTCAAAACAACTTCTAAAAAGAAAAGATTTATATGCGCATGCGTTTCTACACCAAATTTAGAATATCATGTTATAAACAAATTAGTCGTCTATATTTATTTTACCATTCTTTTTTTCTTTGTTTCTTTTTATTTTGTACTTTTTATATTTACATGCTGTGCGACGCACTTTTTTTTGCGCGCAAGCATACCATGGAAGCGATAGCGTTGCTTATAGGTGAAGTGGATTCGTGCGTTGAGTAGTGGAAGAAAGAAGTTGACAGCGCAATAATACAAATACACACGGCTTTAACAATGGAGTCTTCATATGGCTTCATATGATTTTTAGAAATATTAACGTTTTCAAATGGCAACATATGGCATGTGATACGTCATTCGTTCGGAAATGACGGGAAACGAAAAAAGATAGAACTCTTTTACATTTTCTAAATATTACTTTCCAGAAAAGCCATTTTTTGATTTTAAAAAATGAGGATTAAAAAGTGCGGATAAAAAGGGTAAAATATAGGTGAACCAAGGGCTTCCGTTGCTTTCCTATACCCTCTTCGGGGGGATTAATTTCTGTTAAGATATAATAACAAACCATTTTGCAATCTTTCCTAAGAGAATCCAGTCAAGCAATTTTTTTCATTATTCTATTTTTTAATTTTTGTGGCTATTTTTGTAAAATCTTTTTTGTGGTAGTTGTTATCGAACAAAATGCGTTTTTTGCATTATAGGACTAATTTTTTGTAATAACGAGTATCTTCCAAAACGGTCAATTCCTTATATATGGCCAACTACTGTTACCTTAGTCGAATTTCTTTAAAAAGCTATAATACGAAGGCCTTTCAAATTTGACCTAGGCTTTATTTTTTTGTAAATTTCATTGTTGTAAAAATTTAAACTTTCCTTCCAGGGATGGCAACTACCGCCTGTCATGCAAATGCAGCACCACTCATCCGGTAGCCATGAGAACCGATTGTTTGCTTAAACGAAATGGCGGACAGCGATGTGTCGACCAAAGTGGAACAACGAATAATCATCAAGTTTCTTCACAACGAAGGTGTGAAAGCATCTGAAATTCATCAGAGACTTCAAAAACAGTTCACCGAGTAATGTTTGTCTCGATCATCCGTCTTTGCTTGATGCGAAAAGTTTGAAGAAGCGCGAGAATCCACCGGCAATGAACCTCATAAGGCAAGGCCAGCAATTGCTGTCAATGATGACACCATTGCACGAACAAATGAGCTGATAAGGGACAACAGGTGGATTCATGTCCGAGAATTGGCTTCTATACTGAACATCAGCACTGGCAGTGTAAAGACCATCATCCACGATAAGCTGAAATTCAACAAGATCTGTGCCAGATGAGTCCCTAAGCAACTCTCCGAGGATTCCAAAACCACCCGAATGGAAATGTGTTCCATGCTGCTGCAGCGATAGGACAGGGAAGGTGACAGCTTCCTAAGGCGTGTTGTGACCACCGATGAGACATGGATTCATCACCATACTCCTGAAAACAAGCGTACGAGCATGGAGTGGCGACACACATGACTCACCACGACCCAAGAAATTCAAGATGACACCGTCGGCAACGAAAGTGATGGCGACTGTATTCTAGGACATTAAGGGTATCATTCATGTCGATTTTTCTGAATGCCAGACGCTAAGGCAAAAGCGACCAGGACTGCTTACCAGTGGTGTTTGTTTTCTGCAAGACAATGCCAGATCACACACAGCCAAACTGAGTATGGACACGCTGACGACACTCAAATGGGACGTCTTACTACATCCTCCATACAGCCCGGTTCTCTCTTCTTGCCGACTATCACCTTTTTGGACCACTGAAAGAGTTCTTGGGAGGGCTCCAATAAGGCAGTGAAAAAGGCTGTCCTGACGTAGTTTCGACATCAGTCTGAAGATTTCTACAGAACCGGTATCCAGATGCTCCCAGAACGCTAGAAAAAATGTGTAGAGAAGCAAGGAGAGTTCTTTGAGAAATAACTGGTGTGTTTGTGTGTGTGGTTTGTAGTTTCCTGATTTTATAAAAAATAAAGTTCAGGTCAAATTTGAACGCCCCTCGTACGACCTAGACTATCATTTTCTTTAAACTTTATTCAATAAGTAAGAATATTTTTTATGTTTACAACTAATATTTTCTAAAAGGATGCCTTTAAATTTGATTTTATTAATTTACGATTCATATCTTCACAAATTCAATGTAGCCTAATTTATATGTCATGTTTCCTCAGAGAGAGACATTGTCCTTAGGTTCACACTTCAGAATGTTAAATTGAATTCTAAAAATATTCCCGCATCTAATCTTTTTTACCCCCATATTCGAAACTAAACGCCGCTATGTATATGCTGTGCTTTTTTAATAGGAGGCAAGGAACGACTAAATGCGGGCATCGACTCGCTTTCGCGTTTTTCAAATTCTTTGACACACCACTTGGCCAATTCCTCTTCAAATTCGGATGCTGCTGGCAATTATCTCCAAAATAACCAATTATGAAGTTTTGCTAAATTAAACTAATTCAATTTAAGCTTATTCGCGACGTCTTTTGCATACGTCAATAAAAGAGCAATTAAAAGTGCTTGTTTATATCAAATCGAATGAGTCGATAAATTCTGCAGCAGAACAGAATGTTAAAGTTTATCGGAATTCGTTTATTGGGGGAGGCGAGTTGTTTCATTTAAGCGCCAATACGAGCGGATTTCAACAAAACTATGTTACGGTGAATTTCTAGGAATCATTTTATTAGTTTGCTCATTAATTTATTTGGTTCGACGACAAAATCCTCCATGACGATTATATTTTGGAGGTACTGATATATTTTTTAGTTTTAGCTTAAAGATTGGTTTTATTAAAACAGAAAGTCGTCTTTCGAAAGCAGGTAGCATTGCAGAAAAGCCTCCATTCTGAAGGCAACTGTAAATATATTTAAAAGATTAAAACCACAAAACAAAATAAGTCCAACTTTCACAGGGTTGTTTTACAACGTTTGGTACCAGAGAAAGGATGTTTAGAAAGGATAATAATAAAACGAAGCCCGAGGCTGATGGAAGAGAAAGACAGGAAGATTGAGCATTTGCAACGAGGACGTCAGACGGAGCGCGAGGATAGGCCCTGCGCGTTTTTGTGGGATTTTCGTTTCTCGCGGATCCGTCGTCTTACCCTTCATCCTTTACCTTGACAAAGTGCAGTTACACGGGGTCCATTTCTTTGGCAATTCCTCGCCGTTGATCGTTTGAAGGAATGGAAAAAAAGAAGTGCGAGGAAGAGAAAATGTTTTTGAAATACTAGTGTCCATTCATTGCGGAATCCCACAGGCGGCCCCAGAACACATAACCCATTTTATGGCCCTGACTGTAAACGGGATGATGAAGACTCCCACCGTGTAACTCCTTACTATAAAAAAAAGTCAAAGACAATTCCCCTCTTCTCCTCCCTTACTCTCTGTCCTTCAATTTCAACGCTTTTTACTATGCGCCTGCTAGCAAGTAATAAAAGTTGTTTATCGTCGGGCTTACATGTACAATGAGTTGCTTTTCTAAACCTCCAAATACAGGCGTCGAGAACGAGAGTAAGCAGATTAGATACATATTTATAGCCTGATGTTTACATTCTCTAGAAGACCAATGTTTACTGTCCGACTAATTTGGGTAAATTTGTCAGTGGACAAAATGGAATGTGAGCATAAATTAAAAAAATTTAAGAGCGCAGAGAGAAAGAATGGAAGGGAAAAACTAGACCCCTCAAGTAACTCAAGAATGAGGATAGGTTATCTGAAATCTTTCAATGCAGACTAATAGAAATGATTGATAACCTACTTGATGGCCCAATCCAGCAGGTCCTGAATATGCAGATTAGGGCAAATACAATTACATTTTGCAAACTGTAACAGATAAGTGAAAATGATTAACTGCAAAGTCGCAGAGCATGAAAATCTAAATAGTTTTAAAAAGTTCATCAAAATCGGAGTTTCACTAGAAAATCCAAAAGAAATCTTGTTACGGTTTGCAAGAAGCAATTTGCGTCTGGCCTAATTTGTATATTCAGGATCTGTCTGATTGGGCCATCAGATAGGTATCTGAAATCTGTCGACGCTGTAGATTAAGAGAAAATAGTGGATGGAATATGACCATTATTGAATTATTATAGCAGGGACTTTCCTTATACTCTTTTTTCGCTTTCAGAGATATTGTATTAGTACAAGAAAGATAGGAGAGAAGTAAAATATTCTTATGAAATACAGGGTGTGCGAAAAGTTACTACGCAGTGGATATGGTGGAGTGAAACTGCAATGTCATTCAAAACTCCGGAAAACCTCCATCAAGTGTTTAAAAATATGCAGCGTCGTACACAGACATGTCTTCAAGTCGCAGAATGACATATCCAACATCTACTGTATATAAAATTACCGTATCTTCAAATTTCACTCCATCATTTCCACTGCACAGTAAGTTTTCGGACACCCTGTACAATTGTTGTAACAAATATAATTTAATCAACGCAATTAATTAATTAATAATTGCCTTTTCTGTTTTGCTTCAGTATAATTAGAATCCATGGAAAAATAATCAAGTTAGAAAATCACTTAAACCTTACGCTTGTCACTATAATGTGTTAACTATGGTCTTTAGATACTTATGGTATTTAGATAATTTCTAATACTGAATCTAAAATATGAATTCTTATGGCAATCGATTGAGAAGAATTCAAATTATTACAGAAAGTAATTTAATGCCTAATGCCTATCTTTCATAGCAAACGTATAGACATTAGATGTAGAATCTAATACTACAGCTACTACCAAAGTTTATGACATTCATTAAAATTCATTAACCAGCAATTACAACACTCATAAAGCCAATGAAGAATAACTGAAAAATCTTTTGAAGACCTTGAATCCTATTATTTTTGCTTGGATTTTGTCAGAAGTCTCTATCAATCTTTGGTTTCACGAACGGACCATAAGTTATTGTTGTTCTTTTTATAAAATTTAATAACTTTAAATTTTATGTAAATATTTTACCATTAATTACTTTTTTATTCTTTTTATTTCTGCTTCCTCTTTCATAACTTTGTTTCTCGAAGAAAGACGTATTAGACCGGCCGTTTAATTAAAAATTCATTTTTAATTCAAATTATTTTAAAAAGATTATATGACTAAAGCAGCTGTTCGTTAGAATTGTAGGAAGCAAAAAGTTAGCTATTCAAAATTAATAAAATATAACTTATTTATTAACATGGATTAATATCACTGTTAGAAACGGGACCATAAGGTTTCGTATCTGTAATTAATTACTTTATGTATGTATTGCTATATTTAATTGTGTCAATGGCTTCGAGTGAAGTCAGTTATTTATTTATTATCACTGCAAGTTAGTACATTAAAGTGTTGTATTTTTTTTTTTATATTTTACTATCTGGTAAACCCGGCGTTTGCTCGTATAATATATGTTCTGCAGCGCCATCTAGTGGGGAGTTAAAATAAAATGGTGCCAACTTTCATGGTGATCGGTCAAACGATGTTGGAGTTTATCAATCTCACATATACAAACATTCATTTTTATATATGTATGTAGATTTGTTATTGTATCTGAAATGCTCAATACAGAGAACATATTAAAAAATATTTATAAAAAGATCTAGAAAGCACGTATTCTAAACAAATGGATTTTTGGACCATGACAATGCACCTACACACACTGCTTGACTGAAAGAGGGCTCTATAACCTACCCAAATTGCATTGTTCATCTGTAGTCACTTGCCATTCTATGAATCATCTGACATGGAACCGCGCTCAAGAAAGCAGGGCACCAGTTGAGCTTTCATAGTAGATTGCTGCAGAGCAATCGCAATTACACCAGCACTCATATTTTCTTTGTCAGGAGATTCAATTTAATTAAATTTAATTAAAATCTTAATAAAATATTCTGACCTACAATCGCCATTTTAGATTGCTAAAATATTAATAATGCTATAATTAAAACTTATTAACAAATATTAACTTTTTGTTTCATATAAAGAATAAAAAGGTTAAAGTTCGCCACCAATTAAATAAAGAATCATCAACGCTTTAATAATGGAAAGTGGGGTCATTAAAGAACAGGTATCGCGTGAGCTTTAGAATAAAGCATATAACCATAATAAATCGTCTACCTTCTTAAATGTAGTACATATTAAAAATGTTCTAAAATATCACAGTAATTAGATCTTGGTGAATAATTTACGTTGTGTTACTGTTCCATAATAATAACATTTGTTCCACAATGCTATTGTTATTTAAGTAAAAAAATTTATCAAATAATAAATGAAGACTGTACAAAAGATTCAAAAGCAAGCTCTTTCCTGTTTCCAAGGCTCTGGCCACTTGTTGTTGATGTTGCGGTCGAGTGTGAAAAAGTCGCCGTCGGAGGGCCTTTGTCCTTATTGATTGCGAGAGACGGCGGCGGACGCCTCGTTAAGGCCAAACCCGGAAACACAAAACGGTCAAATTAAACTTGTGTCCATTCGCGCACGGTCTCCTCATAAAGACGACACACAACGAGGGGAGAAAACCCTTAGGATGGCTGAAAGGGTTAGTTTTTTTTGTGTTTGTTTGTTTGCTTTGGCTCTTCTCTCTCTCGCTCTCTCTCTCTCTCTCTCTCTCTCTCTCTCTCTCTCTCTCTCTCTATCTGTTTGTCTGTCTGTCTTTGTTACCCTGTCTCCGTAGTAAGCTGGATTTGAGGCGGACTCAAAGAGAGAGGAACTGTTTACGGACGCCGACCTTCTGACAATCAGACGCCGGGGTTGAAGGGGGAGGTTAAGCTGCTTTTAAAAATTGAAGTAGAATTTCAAAATGGAATATGAATAAAAAAAAAAGATTCTTAATAATATGAAGAAATGAGAGGAGAGGGTAATCTTTACGACTGCTGGAAGCTTTCGTATGTCAGAGGTCGCATTATTAGAAACTGGAGGTAATGGACGGGATCTAAAAGAAATTTCGTATTCAGTAAACAGGAGAAAGAAGTCTTTTGTGACGATAAGTAAATACCCAGTTTGAAAAAATATTTCTAATGGAAATATCAGAGCTTTCTTCTTCTTTTACTTTAAAAAAAAACTAAAACCTTTAGAACAAATACGCCGATGAGAATTCAGCTTTACCTTTGAGGTTTATTTTATACAGAGCTACAGTATCAGATTTCTAAGAAATTTGAATAGCTTTGAATTGTATGAAACCTTTTCATTTCAAATGAAATGTTTCAATGCAGTTTTGAATGATAAAACATAATTCAAAAACTTTTTGAAGACATGTTTACTTTCATATGAATATAAAAATCACTTGTCACTTCACAAAAATTAATCCAATTAAGACGGAATTTTTGTTTAAAAAAGAAACTGATAAGCTCCTGAATAGCGCAATGCAATTAATAGTTGCTTTAAGATATAATTGTACAGAGCAAGATAATAGAATATAATAAATATTAACTTTTTAATCAATCATCTATAAAAGTCTTTCAAAGACCTTAAGGAGTAAAAATTAATATTTCAAGTTCTTTTTAAAACATCAAAATTTTTCTATAAAACTTAATTTTAATAATTTTATAAGTATAGGGTAATTCGTAAGTTTCTCCGATATTTTGGAAGTCGATAGAACAATAATAGCGGAAACGCTCATATCAGCGAAATGACAAAGTTTGCATTCGTGGCATATTAGTAGATTTAGCCGTTAGAGGGCGGTGATAACAAAAATATGTAAATCACGGGTGAACACAAAGCTTCTTCTTCCGTGGCCTCCATGGTCAGCTTTAGCAACTTTTTTTTTTCTTATAGGGATTACGTCAAAGAATATGTGCTCATGCCGTCTTCATTAGTGAGTATCACTCATGCATTTGCTGGCATCGACCATCAGAGGTTAGGACGTGTATGGCAGGAACTTCAATACATAATCTGCTGCGTCAGCAAAGGTGGACATATAGAACACCTGTAAAGTTTGTACAAATTTGGAGAGTTTCCGCTATGTCTATCATAGTTACTGTTCCATCGACTTCCGAATCCCCGAAGGGACTTAGATTAACTTGTTCTACGTGAATGAACTCGTGGAATTTTCACGGTTTAATTAAAAATTAAAGTTCACATAATTTGTTTAATGCTGTATTTCTGAATTACTTTACATATGGTTTTTTCAAAAAGGAAATGCTCTAACTTAATGAACATTTAATATAAATAATTAAATAAGCTAATTAAATCGAACAAAAATCCAAAATTACTGAAAGAAAATTTTACTATTTATAACTTCATGAACATATTTTTCGTAGAAGAAATTTCATTTTTCTGATTTTTGATTTGTTCGGCGTTCTTCATTATTGGATTGTATATAACCTTCACTATTGTTACATTGAGCAACTTTAATATTTTTATGAGGTGCCAGTGTCTTTATTTCTCCTGCCGCATCTATAAAACAAAGCTGAATTTATGTTATCCATAATTTAACAATCGAATATTTTGCACAAGCTATTTAACAAGCTATTTATTTTGCACACAAGTCAAATAGCTTTTTCTTTGAAGCGTGATGCACACCTTACGAAAATGCGATATTAATATTATAGGCAATTGTTATTTTATGATACTTCCAAACTTGGGTTGGTTACCTCGGAAACAAAGTGCGTGTAAGCCCGCCTTTCAATCATGAACGAAAACTCAGGGGATTCGTCTTCGCCGTCTTCAATTGTATACGCTGCCTCCGTGTAGCTCAGCAATCGCATAAATGCATGTTTCCCAATGTCTCTTCCTCGCCCACCAAAACTCAATTATATCATGTCCAAAATTAGTTTCCCAATTACCACAGCAGTATAAGTTATTAGGATTTCTGTTTCACTTCAAATATAATTGCCATAAAATTTTACTGAATTTAAACACATGCACATGAAAGAAAAGCCGTATTCTGAAAAATTCCGACAGCGAAATGATTAACATAAGCTATGTATTTGTATTTTCTTTGAAAAAAAAACCACATTCAAATTCTCATACAATAAACAAATTTTCTAACCTGTACAGGTTGAAAGGCCAATCACTTGGGAATCAATAATTGACAGCCATTCCACAACCTCAATTATGGTGATTGATTTCTCATTAATTTCACTTTATGCGACATTGTTAATGATTTTTAACCTCGGCAAGTGGAAGAGATTTATGTTTCACAATAAATCACTGACAACTGGGCTGAATATTTTTCATCTATTTCAGACGCTATATTTAACGGGTCTTCATCTTTAAGGAAACCATATCACTAGACACTCTTCATAATAGGAAAAAAGTTGTTGCTGACAGGTAAAAGATAAATTTATTAAGATGGATAAGCACCTTAATAAGGTGTGAAATTTTTGTTATCTATTATAAATACGGTATAAATTAACACTTGAAAGCAATATGGACCCTTAACTCCGCATATCTAATGGCAAACTAAGAACGAGAATCTCGGAACAAAACTTGTTTTCTTTGAAAATTGCAGATATAAGAATTTCGAATTCTCAAGGACCAAGCAATTTGGCAGAAGAGAAGTTATGAAATATTTAAATCGCTCGCTCTAATAAAACTTTTTATGATCGAAATAATTTCCATATCATTAAGTCAGTATACGCTCTTGGTAATCACTGGATAACGTGAAGATGTTAAACAGCACGCCACTTACGCCTGTCCTTCAGCAGGTTCATTCACGGGTTACTTGGCATCTTTAGATAAAATTAACAGCAAAGTAACTGCTTTAAGCATTTAACGCAGTTTAACAACCCTTTTCAATTTCATAAAATTCCATACAGCGTAACGAGAACATAGAAAACATAGAAAACAGAAGGTGCTTTTTCTTTAATTCCCTATTCTGTAAGTAATGTGATCTTAAAATAAGGTTTTAGAATTTAAGAGATTCTTACAAATATTATTGCCTCATGGAATAATTTTAAAATAGATCCGAATATACGTACTTTTGATTCAGGATGATATTAAAAGAGATTCAAAAGTTTAAGGAAGAATAACAATTAAAAAGGTTAAAGTTACATGCATGAGATGAAGGCTATTTATCTAAATCTAATTTGAATTGTTTTGGTAATCGGTAAATTCGAATATAAAATAAAAGCAAATAAATTATCGAAGGGACCAATAGAAATCGAACCGTTTCATTTTTGCTGACAGACAGTTAGGCCGAATTCACTTAACGTGAAATGTACCTGAAAATAGCTGAACTTGATAATTATCATCAATTATCATAATTTCGTTGAATTTAATCAATAATTAACTTTATTAAAAATAATTTAATTGAAGTTTAATATTACACATTATATTTTAAAAATCCATATTTGGCTTACAACTCCTACTCCGTAATCCACGAAATAAAAGAAACATACTTGGCAACGCCTTGTAGCCCAAAAATGGATAACATTCTTACAATTAGAGATACAGTTTTATTAGCTACGTTTGAAATCTGCGATAATACGGCAGAGTGAACAAGGGTGTAACAAAAAAGGTACGGCCAAGCTTTCAGGAAACATTCCTCACTTATAAAAGAAGAAAATATGTTATATGGAAATGGGTCTTGAAACGCTTTATTTCTATATTAAAACTAATTTTCTATAACTCTTCTTTAATGACATTAGTCATGGGCAACTCACAAAAACAGAACACAGGATTCAATGCGACGGCGGATTGATGCAGGAGGGCATTTTGAACATTTCATGTAAGAAAAAGTTTCATGTGGTATGCTGGTACATTCTGTTCCTGTGTGTTTCCCAAGAGTAATGTAATTAATGAAGAGTTGTAGAAAATGAGTTCTAACATATTTTCTTCTTCTACATGTTTCCTGAAAGTTCGGCCGTACTCTTTTGATACACCCTGATATTATCTAATCCAATCCAATAATATTAAATCTGTCAACAACGTTGGTCTCGAACTTCTTACTGTCAAACGCTAATTTAACCGGACCCCTGTGATGATTAATACAATCTATCCATCCAAAATGACACTTGTATAAAGGTGACACTATACATACACGTAAGCATTAATAAAGAAATTTTCGATAAAAAAACAGATAAACGAACCATTTTTATAAATGAATTGGTAACTCCTTGAAGCTCTAATTCTAATTCATTTTATTTCTTAACAAACAAATGAACGTTTAAACTTTACAGTTTAATATTGTTGTTCTTGTTCATAGGGAAGGAGGTTCCAATCCTTGATGGCGTTAAAAGGAAAGGCCTTCTTTACGGTTGACTGAATGATATAGGGTGGTTCCAATTCATATTTACGGGTAAATAAATAAATATGAAGGTAAATAAATAGATATTCGAAGTCTTACGTAAATACATCTGCCAAAGGTTATCATCTCTGTGGCTTCTCTTGCCGCTTTTAGAGTGGTTTATCAACGTAGGCCATCTGCATTAATCTAAATTTAATTCATTTATAATTAATATGTTGTTAAAACAAACTGAATTGGAATAGCATCAACAATAACACGCTTTTATTAATATATATAAATATATAAAAAAATAAAATAGAAGGCAAAAACCTCTTTCTATTTCGATTTTGATTCTTTCAGCTCTCTCTTGTTTTTTGCCTTTCTACGCGTCAATCCCTTCAAAGATTTTCATTTATTTCAAGAGTTTTTTTTTTTTAACCAAAAAAGATAACTTTTTCTTTACACTTTCTGTGTGCATTTCTCTTTGTGTCATTCGCTCTTTCTCTCTCTCTCTCTTTCTCTCTGGGGCCGTTGTGTTGAAAGCCTCCTCCGCCTCTGCCCACCCACTCAACGGCCAGAGTTCGAGAGGTCGCGCCGGCAGCTTTTAAAGCGGCTCCGTGCAACTAATGGAAACATCCAGCGAGGCCGAGGTCAGCACGGAAAACGACGAAAAAATAATCTCATTTTCACAATCGAATGTGATGGTAAATAACAAATTGCAGGCACTGAAAATGAAGAATCAGGTGGGGAAAAGGAAGATGGTAGATAAGTAAACGAGTCATTTCATTATATTAAGTCGACTTTTATTTAGAGGTTTAAAAAATAAAATAAAAATAGCCTTATAAGTAAAATATTCAACAGGACCCTTTTCGTTTTGATATAAGCAAAAGTGCATGTTAATATATTTTTCATCCTGCCATCCTTCTATCAACTTGTTAAAAGTCTGGAATAAACTGGCAAATATCTTAATCAATTTATAAAGTGCTTTGTCAGTCTCATATCACTCAAGTCCTGACTTTTCATTGGCAAGTGAAACAATCGACGCAACAAAAATAAATGACGCGACAAAAGTAAACAATTAAAAATCTCCTTTCTTTTTAACAATATAACACCGTGTTAATTAAAATTAATTAAAATGCTGTATCACGCAAATACGCTAAAATTTTCAAATTTTCAAATTCGGAGTTTACACTGGCTGTTAAGACCAACGAGCAGTAAATCGATCTACATCAATTCTGCGTGTGGGAGATTCGAAAAAATAGCTCAATAATTGTTTGATGCATATGATAACTATTAGTAAACAGCGTATAAACCGTGTGGTTAATAATAAATAGGGTAATAGCGCCGGCGAAGCGAAAATTTCAGACAATCGCGTAGGTCGAAGAAGCCTACGCGAATCAACGAATTACGAAAGTCGACAGGATCGATTGCTATGAAGATACAAAGTCATTTGAAGATCTTTGAAGAGTTGTTGGTGTATTGCAGGATACTTTCCAGGAGGCTGCAAAAGCTCTAGGGCTGCTAGAGGACGATGAAGAATGACATTGGTTTTCAGATGCTTCGACAATTCAGACATCTATTTGCAATTATTTTGGCGCAGTGTAGTCCCCAACAACCTAATTCAGAAGATGAAGCGTTCAAGGATTCAAATCCACTGAAATCGCTTGAGACTGCATACCGAGTGCAAGAGTTGGTGGATCAAACATCGCTCTTAGATGAATAACACCTGACTGTGTACAATTACGAGACGCCAGAAAGGAGACTACTTTTTTTTTGGACGGTCTTGTAGAAATCGGTAAATCATTTTTATTAGAAAAAGTGCTGGCGAATGTTCGATTGGAAGGCAGAATGCCCTGACAACGGCAACAAGTGGAATTGCAGCACTTCAATTAATGGGCGGGGGAACGGCATATTCAATTGCTTCAACCTGTAATACCCCCATTCAATCCCAACGTGTAGAGTTGCTATGCAAATCTAGCATCCTGGACATGTGATTTACAAAATATCCTCGTATTTCCTTTCGTACAATCTATGGGTATTTAATGTTGCTTATTGCCTCTGCTCGGTTGGGCTGGGCACAATACTCTTGTAATTCTATATACAGGGTGGGCCAAAAACTGTTACCAACCATACTATTTCAAAACGAGGGAGATACAACAAATCTGTTGCAGGCAACATATAAGAAGTTAGTTAGGGGCTAAATAATGCTGGTGTCAAATTTTATTTTTGACTTAGAATTTTGCACCTTGCAACCGTTACAGGTAGAGAAAAATTTCCAATTGTACAGCTGTAAAACTCAAAACGCTGATTTTAACAAAAAAAAAGAGAGATTAAAACAAGCGTAAAATTAAACCCACTACAACAAAATGAAATTTCAGTGCTCAAGCTATATTTGTCAATGAATGAACGAATTGCTCAATGCAATGTCCTTCTGCAGCAATGCATAGCTGTGCACGGTTATTTCACCGAATCCATCACATTTAACATCATAATGGGTATAACATTTGTTTTTACAAGCCTGGTGTTCGTTGTTTCAAATCATTTACTAATGCTGGTAGAGCGGCGTACACCGTGAGCACGGAAATTTCATAGTGGCATAGTTTGCTGCCGTAGGTTCTCCTAGATACATCAGTGAACCAATACGTTGAGCTGCTTGTTTACATCCCTTCGTGGACTCACAATGATGGGGTGGTCAAGCAGGATAATGTTCCATGTCACTGAGCTCAATGTTTGCAAAACTCGTTTGAGGAGTATTCAGGTGAGTTCCATACCAACGAATGGTATGGCCAGCTCGCTCCCAAGACATGAACCGCAATAAACATTTATCGGGTGTGTTGGAGATAAATGTTTCAGCCCGCTCCGCTGGGCATCCAAGATCTGTCACCTACCAATATCAAGGATCTGCAGGTGGCAATCGTCCAAACCGTATGACTCGACATCTTGCCAGAGGTCTTACAGCCTCTTGTGGAGTCAATGCCACGTCGAGTTATTATTCTTTGTCGGGCCAGAGTGGTTCCATTTTGACTTTTGGAGTTTGATTGCATTTCTGTTGGACTTTTTTCATGGAAACCGAGCAATAATCAATCTCCAATAAAAATATTCTTAAGGAATGGTGAATTTTGTTTTTCTGCTTCTTTATTGGCTGATAATATATATTTCAGGGAAAAATTTTTCTATTCTCATAATTTTTCTCTTTCCATCAACTTCTCAATTTTAATATAAAAAAACAATAAGTGCACGAAACTAGAGTTCATCTGTTAATGTTTAATATGTTCCGAAAAAGCACCGTATCTCCAATTTTTGTTTATCCAAAATCGCCAGAAAGCATCCAAGTAATTCAAGTTTGCCTATGGCATAAATCTGATAAGTCATTTATTAAAAAAAAATCATCTTTAGCTGATGAGATTTCTGGTATATCTGAATCAGAAAAGTTTTTGAAAAACAAAATAACTTGGAAATAAATTTAATATCAACGAAAATTCGCCAGAAATATGATCGATTTTTGTTCTTTTTAAATCCCTGAACAAAATTCGTCAGCCGTAAACGTGGCATCTTTCATCACATTTGCTTAAAAAAAGTTATCATATGAATCCGTTATTCAGAGTTCATCACTCTGTAGATCTCATAAGAGTCTCTCGTTCTGAACTGGAGAGGGGAAATGCAGAAGACTATTGCAATGTTAATTCCTCGAATAAGATGCGTGGCTGTTATGGAATTTCTTTATTTAATCTTATTTTATTAATAACTCTGAAAATAAGAAAATCTTTGAAGTTGCTGTGCTACGATTCGATCAAATCTGAAGATATGAATGCTCTGGGACTTATTAGGTAACAACTAAATTTTATGTACGTAAATGTTGGATAAATGTGATAGTTTTTTGGGATTATTATATGTAAATAATTGCCGTGTCCCCTATTATTATAAAAAAATAATTCTTTCATTTTCAAATGAATTTTAATCGCCTCTTGACCCTGGAAGATAGTAAACACGTTTATTTAAGAATGTGTGCTCTTACTAATGAGTATTTACGTGTACAATTTTTTATTTTGAATTCCTTCATGAAATTAAAGGGATCGCGTTTCTACAGGAAAGATCGACAAACGGAAAAAGAAAGTGCTCCAAAGTAGCTTTCATAGCAATTTAAACGATCAACGTACAAGTTTAGAACGATTCTCGGAAAAACAGTTTTAACTTCACAAATTATTATATTTATAAGTCACTAGAATTTTGTCTCGTTATTTCTTGAATATAGGTTTATTTTGAAAAATGGCTGACGTCAACAGCGAAGCATCCCAGTGCAACGAAAGTAAAATGCAGTGAACCATGCTCTTTGAGTCCATGAACTCGAAAGAGCAACTGCTGACGCTCAATAGAATTGAATAGAATAATAAATTATGCAAACAAAAGTTTCTGGACAACTATATTTCTGCACAGCAAGCGTGATTTCACGAAAATTAATATGGTGTTGTACCTTTCTTTGCTTTTATAAGGGCCTCTACTCTCCGAGGAAGATTATCCACCAGATTTTGGTAGATAGTTTCAAGGAATTTTCCTCCGTTCTTCCAGATGTCGGGCAATGTGGTCTAGTCCGTAGTCGTCGCTCCAAATCATCTCACAGTGTTTTCAGCGAAATTTACTGTGTGGTTCAAAACCTCCATATCAAGATTAAATATCAATTTCTCAGCTATTACCAAGTGTAATTGTTTCAAAGTTGTAATATGTTCTTAGCACGAAGGCATTTTGTTGAATATGTTTTGTTTTTGGTTTGCTTGGTTTTTTTTTTTGCATAACTGCACAGAAGTAAAAAAGAAAAATGGCCGCCAACACCAACATTTCGGTTTTCGTCATCGAAGAATATATTCGGGCAGCCGAAAGTTTGGAACGCGTGAGATCAACATTTCAATTGAAATTTGGAGTCAAAGTCTTGTACACCTTCTCCTTCACGTGACTCCATAAAAAGAAATCTAATGGATTGATGTTAAATGAATACGGGGACCAGCCGCTACCACAGTCAAACTGCTTGGGATAATCTAGTGCGTTAAACAAAATGCCTTAATGCCACAATTTTCAAACAATTACATTTATAATTGTACTAGCTGAGAAATTGACATTTAATACTGGTATGTAGATTTTGGGCCACCCTGTATATCGGGCTCTTTTCAATCCAGTCCATTTCTTCAACCTCAGTCTCCTCAAGCCATTTCTGCAGGCACCTTACTTTGACAAGGATTATTGTCATGTTGGCAGTGCAGAATTGTCCAAATTGTCAAGGTAAGTTACAGACGCCCTGATACTGAAAATAATTGGTTCAATCCTTACCATGACACTCCCTCCTCCGTTTCCATTTCATGACGGTGGAATTTCCAACGGCTTATATTACAAATAGATTTTCACCATATACAAAAGCATTTGGTTTGCGCTTTTATTTCGTCTTTGCAATGACTCGCTTCCATCTTTTTATGCGTGTTTGGGCTGGTACTGTGACGTCCACGGCAGAATCCACAATTTCTCTGGATATTTTTGATCATATAATGTATTTACATTCATTATTACCTCGAAATAATGTGGGAAAATGTTTCTAATGTCCTCAAAAATAAATGAAATAAAATGTCTAGCAAACCTTATTAATTCCTAAAAACGTGAATTAACAAAGCATAATACTGTAAAATTTCCATTCCTATTTTATAGTCCCTTATAAAGCCCTTTAAACTCAATAATACGCTTGTTGACACAAAACAGGGCAATTGTTCCTTGTTTAAGCAAGAATACAAAGAAGCAATTTAAGGTCTTAAAAAATAAAGAGAAATAAAAATCGGAAAGAGAGCGTCACACGGAGGTGCTCCCACCCACCCACCCTCTATCATTTTAACAATAAATAAAACGGAAACTTTAATAAAGGTTTACGATCTGGTTTTAAACATTGTGTTAAAACTGAAAAGTTTAATGAAAGCGAATGAGTGGGGGGTGCAAAAAGAACTTCGACGGGAGCCTTAAAAGTCGTTTCTCCCACACATTTGTTATAAACAACGTTTGCACCGAATTTAATTTCCTCATAAAAAATAATGAATACCCTCTTAACATCCCAATTTACGATAGCCTTTAAAACTTTTATTTTCTAAAGCAACAACAACAAGAGCAACTACACCAGGATTCCTGATTTCATTAAATACTGTAAATTTTTTTAAACTTTTTTTTTTTAAAAAAAGAAAAACTTTCAAAGTCCTCGGTGACTATTATCGGCTGGCAATGAAGCAAGTCGGTTCGGCACGTTCGTGAGCTATACGGGCGCCGTTTTATACTGGACATTTGGAAGATGGGATAAGCAATTAAAGGCTTTTAATTGCATCGCTTAATTAACCTCAGCCGTAGTCCGATCCTCCCCAGTCTCATTCGCCAACGTAAATTTAAGTCGCCCTGCTTTTACCCAATGTTTACCAAAAACTTTCTCAACACGAGGGATTGAATGAATGAGGACACAGACACACTAAAAAAAATTGCTCTTCTTGAAAAGGACAATGTTAACACCCATAAAAAGAACAACAAAAAAAAGAAATCTATTGTAATAGAATGGAAGAAAATGACAAAAGAGAAAGAGGAGGAGGGATGCAAAATGTGTTAAATAACCCTAATTTTTTAGTCGTTAACCATTTTTCATTACCGTAGGCAACAGCGTTCATTAAAATTTTCGCAAATCTCCAAAGTCATTTAGCTAAAGCAAAAAAAAAGTACCGCCAGATACGAGCTCCTTTCACGGAGGCGATCACGCGCATGCGCACATAATGCGCCCATTCTTAATTTCTCGCGAAAAGGACGAGAAACGAAAATTGCAGTCCAAAGTGGTAAAATGTGGCATCCCCCATGAATGTAAGTAGCTCATTTGCTTTAAGTAATCTTCTCCCTTTTAAATGCTGAATGTGCTTATGTTATGAAGATTTCTTTTTTTTTTCTCCACAAAATATACCCCATTTTAAACGTACAGGATTTTAGGCCTTTTAAAACTTCCATTAAAATAATAGCGATACACTAATTCAAAAAGGATGAAATTGCTCTATACTTGGTAATCCAAGTAATTAGTAATGACTTTAAGACTTTACATATGTCGTCATCTTACAACAAGTAAATTTCAGGTGAAATTTTTGGACTACTTCTGCATAATTTGTAATGTAAAATTCGTTAGCTAATTATTAAAATTATTAGTTAAAATGTTTTTTATTAGTGTCCTGGTATTATTGAAGCTACATGTCATTTCTCACTAAACCGCTTTGAATGAGTGTGCTAACCAGCCAAATTTACCCATCACTAACCTAAGGTCTGTCCCAAAATAATAGAACCATCGTCTTCACGTGTCGTAACATCTTTAATACTTTTTTAAACAACACGATGAAAACATATAATGAATTCCGATTCAACTTGAACGATTTTATACATGTGAACATTATTTTATTGTTTAAACTTCTTGTTATATTCACAATATTGTATTGAAAGTATTGAAAGTATTGAAAGTAACAATTTGCTTGCCTCGGAATGATAGAATCACCTAACAAAAAACTGAATATTCTTGACAATCTGAATGAAAAAACAAAGAAGAATGAGGTAAGCACTATTCCACAACAATAATTTATTGGAAGTATGCGCATTTCGGCGGCCACACCGCCTTCCTCAGCGTATTATACAGATGATCAGACCTATTTCTGAAATGTTCACAATGAGTTTAAGGCCAATAGCTTCACAACCCAACATAAAGATTTCAAAATTAACAGTTCATCGAGCAGTAATAGAATGTGGCTACATTAAAAACTGCAAACCCAAAACAACTCCTCCTCTAAAACAGCATCATAAGGACAAGAGAGTGGAATCATATCTAGTGAAAGGATGAATTCAACAGGGTAATATGGACTGACGAAAAGAAGTTTAACCTTGATGGCCAGATGGATGAAGTCATCATTGGCATGATTTATGGAAAGAAGAACGACTGTTTGGGCTGCTGTGATGGGTTTTGGAGCAGGAGGAAAGACCCCATCTGCATTCGTTTCAAAATAACATATCAAAGAATGCTTGAAGGGTTCATTCTCAGATAATATAGGTGGACCATTTTTCATCAAGATAATGCATCTGTCCACATGCAACATCCACTTGGAAATGAACTTTGGATAAAGGAATATACATTATATACCGACCACCGTGCTCTCCGAACCTTAATTCCACGGAGAACTTGTGGGGTATTTTTTCCAGAAAAGTTTACCAAGATGGACGACCATTTCATTCTGTGGACGACCTAAAATAAGCAATCAAGACAGTATGGGACAAAACTGAGATGTCCAATTTACAAAGACTGATTAAATCTATGCCAGATAGATGTATAAAAGTGTTGCGAAAAACGGTACTTTTATTGGTTACTAATTTTGTTTGTTTTGTATAAAATTCCCAGTGGTTCTATCATTCTGGGACAAGCAAATAGTCACTTTCAATACAATATTGTGAATACAACAAGAAATAATATTCACATGTGCAATTCAATAATATTCAACTTGAACCATTCTTTATATGGTTTCCTCATGTTGTTTAAAAAAGTTATTAAAGATTTTAAGACAGTTGAAGACGATGGTTCTATCATTTTGGAATTAAAACATAAAACATAATAGTGCGCAGTACTTTATTTCATTCTGTCCGGCTGGTAAAAAATTCCTGGGAAGAACTGCATACAATAAGTTACAATAGATCTTGCCAACTTATGGAAAATGAAATTCGTACGTTTTCTCGGAATCGGAAAGCCATATGCTGGAATTTATTTTGAAAATTCGGCATCAGAACTTAATTTAAAGAAGCCGGAAAAGGAAACAGATTCTAAAAACCAGAAATTTTAACTTTAGAGCTTTTAAAAGAGGTTTGACAATCAATTCCATTGCCGTTTGTGCAACTTTAATACAGATGGCATTCAAATTTGCTGGATTTGATAGGTTTCCGTCAATTGCATACATTAAACTATTTAACCTTTATTTATAAGGCTTGAATAGATTATTTCACGTTTCATACGCCTACTAAACTGCGTGACAATGCAATGCTTTAAAAATTAACGCGTACGTCACAGAGCAAAGTGGAAATGCCAAATCCCTAAATCTCTTAGATTTCATGATGCAAAGAAGCATTTATAGCATACTAGTATAGGGAAGATTATGCGAAATATCAGACCATTTCTGAAGCGTTCATTTACAAAAGAAACAGCAAAAACTGAAATTTATTTCATAGACTCGCACAATTAACGAACCGAAACAACCCCATCTACTCCAATGAAGTTTAATGTCATCTCCGCCAATATCGCGTCGGAAAGAGATCACAACCAGTATGCGTAAAGTGGCACCATTCATTGCGTTTATTCCTACGTCTCATCTTTACTAAGTCGGACAAAAAAATGCAGCATGCAGTTTATCATAATTCTTCGTTTTTCAGATGTTTCGATTTGTTATATGCCATTTTCATCAAAATTCGTATTCTGTACGGAAAATTGTACAAGTAGCGTGTATACATTTTGGAAATCTTATATCACTAGCAAAAAATAGATGTCGATAGATGTCATTAAATAAATGCAATAAAATTACATATCAACAGAATTTATTTCTAATTTTGAAAGCTTAGAAAATAAACAAATTTCTTTTTTCGGTCATAGAGCTTTGTATTGAGCGTACTAATGCAAAGGTTGCACTAAATAGAGGAAGCACCTCCTGTTAGTCATATTTGATATTGTTGACGCTGCTCTCCTCTCCCCGATACACGCCACTCTTCTTTTCGTTCTGTATTGTGTTTGATCTGTTCACTTGTTAACAGATATCAATACATCTGTGGACATAATGCTGTTGTGATGATTGTGCATTATTCCGATATAAATGACTTCTAAGTCGGCAAATTGTTGATACGCGTCTAGCCGGTGCATTTAAAATTTTATGTTATTCATTTAACAAAAGCGATGATATCGAAAATCAGTTTAACATGCTGAAAACATCTGCCTAACTCCATAGTAGACTATCGGCCTCGGTGGCTCAGCGGTTGCGTGATCGCCTCTGATGCCCAAGTACGCGGGTTCGATCCCGGGCGAGGACGATGAGGATTTTTCAGGGGAAAATCTTGAGATCACGCACTTCCTTCGGAAGGGAAGTAAAGCTGTTGGTCCCGTATGGTCGTTTGCCGGCTGCACGTTAAAGAACCCTTGCGAGGCAAAATTTGCGGCCCCTATAACGCCGTCCTGAAATGACCATGGCAGTTGAAAAGGACGTTAATACCAAACAAACCAAACCAAACGGTAGTAGACTAAAATATAAGTTGAATGACAGACACAGACAGGCGTTAAAGAGGAATGTAGCGAGGAACCAAAGAATTGAAAGCCAATTTTCCACAAAAATATTTTTATTTGACACGGATATACAATTCGAAAGCAATGCTATCATCATCAGCATCACAGTTTATACGTATTAAGGTGTTTTTTGTTTAATTTACGAATGCAACATCGAAAAAGAAAATAATTGCTACGAAAGCAACCGCACAACAATCTAAAAAATACAGTGCTGAGAGAGCTTCATGAACAGAATATTTATGAGGAAGCTGCAATTGCAAGCCATTGATAACCGACGTGAGAGCAATAAGCACAAACCTTGGACTGCTGATAAGTAAAAACATGTAATCCAAAGAGTCGCTCCCAACGATCGGATAGGTTTATGTTTCTCCAAACTTTGAACAAGCAGATCTACCTACCAGACAAGTTTCCCACAGAAGATGGCATTTTCCAGGATGAAAATATCCCAAATACACTGCTGGCAACATCCAATTTTTGACGAGGATAAAGACAGGTTAAACTTTTGCCCTGGCCAGCATAGCAACTATCTTTAACATTATCGAACCAGCTTTTACAACATGAAGAATGGTATAAAATTCCATTAATCATCATCCAATACTCGTTTGCTCCCATTCTCAAGCGAATTAACAGTGCACTGCATGCCAACGGTGGTCTTTCACCAATAAAAGCTTTTCTTACTTTCGAAAAGGTGCTGCCATTTTTTAGTCCACCGATGTACGTCCATCTAGAGGCCAATTTATTATGCACATCACTTCTGAAAGTAGATTAATTCAGTGAAACGTAACAGATCATGTAACAGAAAAAGCTGTTCTTGCATTTGAAAATGCAATCAATTGTTCTGATTACTTTGTTCTGAATTAAGGTTTGAAGAAGGGCAAACTTAAAAATCTGAGTGACTTCGGAAGAACCATGGAGGATCCAGCATCTCGGAAGCTGTCAATTTTTGGGACATTCTCGAACAACGGCTGCTAGAGTAGACAAGAAAGGTAGGAAACTAAAAACATCTAGCCAGAAGTCCTGTGCTTGGAAACTGATGCTCAATGACACTGACTTCGAAAAATAAGCATGATGGAAAACTCGAGTGCAACTGGAGTGAGACAATGTCAAATAACAGCCACGTACAATGAAGGAATGCCAAAGAGCATTTCTGAACGCACAACTTGCCGGACATTGGTTGGTTGGTTGGTTAGGGTTTTGGGTGCCGTCAACTGCGTAGTTGCGCAAGTCACAAAATTAAATGAATACAAAACATTAAACGACAACCAGAAATAACCAATCCCGGACACTGGGAAGAATGAGTGCCCATGGCCGTCGGCCCTTATGAGTACGACTCCTTTCGACAAAAGAAAAAACAGGATAGCTTGACTCTAGTGGTTCATTGACAGCTGGAAGGACAAAGTATGGCCCTACGAATCCCGATTTCTATTGAAGCATGTGAATGATACAGTCCCAACAACACGAGACATTGGACTCCTCATGTGCAGTGATAAGTGTATAGGCATATACAGGATCAGTCATTGTGGTGAAGATTGTTTTCGTTGCAAACCTTAGGTCCACTCATCTCATTTATTGCTATAAGATATTTGAACTTTGATGCTGACCAGATTAGTCAGTCCGTGACAAGAACATTTTTGCTCCATGTCTTAAGGCTCGAAGAGTGTGCGATTGGTTCATTAAGCAAGACAACGAATTTAGTTTCTTCTGTAACCATTACAATCTCCAGATCTGTATCCCCTAGAACATCTGTGGGTTGAGGTCGACAGGCCATCTGCGTTCGAAATTACAACTGAAGCATTTTTTGGGAAACTTGTGGAGTCATGCTCCGACAAATTCGAGCAGTATTATCGGTTTGAAGTGATACAACTCGATATCAGGTGCTGTGCCTAATAAATAGGTCTCATAGTGTATATTTAAAGGTTTTTTAGATCCAAATCCATTAATAAAATAAAGGTGAATTTTAAACCTCCTTAATGATAATTTTAAGCCTCCAACTGTTCAAGGGCATTTGGGGGACTCTGTGAAAGTGTAGCTTAATATGATATTTATTTAGCCAGAGTGGTTTAGAATTCTTTATTCCAGCGGTTTATTTAAAAAGTGATCACGTTTATTCTTCATGAATAATAGGTAACTCCTCGAGATGTTTTATCTTTCAAGCAAGTTTTCTCAAGTCTGGTGAAGATTCTTCTCTCTTCATTAACAAAAATATACCGACAGGCATTTCGACGCTCTATTCGTTTGTTTCCTTCTCTCTTCTTTTTTTTTATCTGGAAAAACACGTCCAAAACGTAAAATGGCCTTGGGGCAAATGGCTTTTTTCCAACGACGGGAATGGCCTCCTTTAATGGCCTAATAATTATGTTAATAAAGATTACTGTCCAACAGGCATTTCCGTGAAGAATGTCTCCAAATGCATTATCTCCCAAGCATTAGAAAACATCCAGCCATGTTTCATCCAATTCCTTTTTTCTTCCTCATCCAGGGCGAGTCACCATCTTCACGGACGGCGGACACAATTTAGCGTTGTTTGATTAACAGAGGAGAGATGTTTTAAAAAAGGAAAGAACACTTCAGCTAAACAACGCATGAGAGAAGAAGAAAGAAGAAGGGAAAAAAAAACCCAGAAATGCGGGCAATTTAGAATCACGCAACAGACGAGAAAAAGTTGGTATCTTTTAATGACGTCACGCCCGGCTTCCTTTTACGATATAATGACGGCTGCGGCGCTGCGATGCACGGCCATTATTAATTAAGAGCATTTCAAATGATAAACTCTAACTCTATGGGACACTAGGAGATCCACTATACAAAGGAAGGGAAATTAAAAATATGCGAGATGGAAGTAGGTTAGGCCTAACGAGTTTCTTTAGCCTGTGGTTGTTCCATACCCCCACACCGTCCCCCCCTTCTTCCCCTTGTTATGGTGAGATAAGAATACAAGGCGGCAATAACTCCTCGAGTGAATTCTCCGAGTCGTTCTTTACTACAGCGCACTCGATAAGAAAAATACTCAAGCTCCATCGGTTTCCTTGATAACGTTTCACATGAAAATGGAATCCCAATATAAAATCACGAAAATCCTATCGGAATGATTCCAATATAAAAAACATGCCGGTCTACACGATTGAAACAGTTTATTAAAGATAAACAAGGGGTATTTTTGAGACAATGATATTTTTTTCAAGAGTGAAATGTCTTTTAGTGTACTTCATTGAAACGAAAGCGAAGTTGTCTGCCTAAGTATTCAATGATCCATAAGTAAGACAATGATGGCAACGAAGTATTGTAATCCCATTTCAAATAGGTAAAACTCAGAAATTAACTGATGCCAACCGATTTTATTACCTGGAAGCATCATGAAAGTATTTTTTTCATTACCTTCAGAGTTTCCTGCTTTATCCTCTTATTCTCATCTACAGTCTCAAATCTTTAACTCTTGAGCTTCATTTTCATTTTCTGGAACAAAAATTAATCGCAGGGGGCTGAATTGGATGAGTAAGGGGGGGGGGGGGGGAATGGGCCGGTGCGTTATCATGGTGCAATTTCCAAAAATTGTTCTTCCGCATCTTGGGATGTTTCAGGGGATGTATCAGGGAACGCAATCAGAACATCGCAGTAGAACAATGCCCGTCTGCCTTTCTGGGACGTATAGCCCCTTTGATATCAAGAAAGCAGATAAACCTAATTTCTTTTCTGTTACTCCTAATTCTACATGCTCTTTTTCGGTCTTGGTGAATTCGATGATTGGGACGATCGCGGTTTCGTTTCAGGATCTTAACCATAGACCCATGTTTTATCTCCAGTTTGTAATAAAATTTCACGTAAGTTCATGGTTCCTTCAAGTCTTCAAAGCGCCGGTCGCGAAACGATTTGATTACAAAAACGCCGACGATAACTTGTAGGATAATTCCTTAGTGAAACTGGACAAGTTTTTTTGCGGGAACTTTTGGCTCGCAATTCTCTTTGAAATATTTCAAGTAAAATGTATACGCTCACATACCGTGTATAAAATTCAATCTTCCAGTTTCAGAGAAGATCTTAGCGTTTAGCGAAGCGATTTTCAACTAGTGAGCCGCGGCAAAATAGTATGATGTGAGAGATATTTTTTTTATTTATTAACAGAAAATTTTAAGAATTCTAATTATTATCATTTTATTTCAAATTATAATAAGCTATTTTGTTTATGTTAATAATAAATCCTGAAGTAAGTATATGCTTTTTTTAAATATAAATCCGGAAGTTTAACTATAGGTTCAATGTGCCGTGACATAAAGATTGAAAAACACTGATCTAGGATCTCAATGCCAAGCTTTTCAGCAAAACAAGAGTGTGATAGAGAGAAGCAAGTTAAGAATTTCTTGGATTAAGAATATCAAGAGTATCATTAGAATCCAAATTCTATTTCCTTGTTTATCCCTCTATGTGACAATTCTCAAACCCTCCTATTTATTTGGACTCAGCTACATTCGCAGTTTATTTGCAGGGCGAATTTTGAGGGTCAGGGGCGTGGTTAATGTCGCTGGGTTTTTATTTTTGAAGTTCAACTGCCTACAGATCCATGGATTTTTCTGCATGAAGAAGAAAATGTGACTTCATTATTTGCAATACCAACTGTTAAGGCTGAGTGGGTTTCTATGATTGAGACGTGAAGAAGCGGCAGCAATAAATGCAAACAAAGAAAAGTCGCAAAACAAACAGTTTCTTGAGCGCAGGCAATGGTTTACGTCACTGTTTGAAATTATTGATGTGTTCCAGCGAGGGCAAAAATTTCGAAAACAAAGAAATCAGAAATGAATGGAAGCAGATTCAATAGGATTTTCATTTCATACTTAGTTATTGACATGAGGAGACATATAACGAAAGAAAGCCATGATCTCGGACCCATTTTAAAAGGAATTCTTGAACTTACTCAGACGTAACGAAGATAAGTATATTAGAAAAGAATTAGAGAAGCCAAGTATAAAAGGAAATTTCACCATTCAGAAATTTTCTTACAAAACAACAGATCTGATAGAAGAATAAAACATAAAACGCTGCATTTGTACAAGGTGTTGCAGATAATACAGGGCAGTATAACGGGAAGCTACCCGCTCGATTGCAGGGGCCGGCTCGGTCGATTGGCAGAATGGAGGGAGATGAAGGTGGCCTGCAGCAGCCAGCAGTTTCCACAATCGGGGAGGGGGGGGGGTGAACGTCAAAACTGTCATGTTTTTGATAAAATTACCCAATTATCATTTGCTGTCGAGCCGGCTCCTGCAATCGAGCGGGTAGGCTTCCCGTTATACTGCCCTGTAGTTATCTGCAACACCCTGCACTTATTTGGGAGTGTATGGAAAAAGGCGGAATATGGAATATATGTTGGACTTCCGGAGTTATACGTGTGGATTAAGCTTAAAAAAACGCGTATTTCATAAAAGCTTGCAGAAATAAGCTAAAAATCGAAATTGCCTGCTCTCCTTCACTAGCCAAACATACTTCAAAACTATGCTGTGTGGTTTTTCATTCCCAGCTAAAACTAGTTGGTCGGCACTTTGAACATTTATGACTTTAAGGCAATACAAAGAGTGGTTGATGTCGTTTCTGTCTATGTTAATAAGTTCTACGTGTATATTACGTTTCGATAGGAAGTTCAGATTGCTTTTCTAAAGGGTCACCGTTTTCATTCACCCAAGGTCAACTGTTAAAGCGGGCCAATTATTATGTCTCTCTCAAGCCAATAAAACTCGGCCTTATTATTGCGTTATATTTCATCATATTGCTTTCGCTTCTGTTAAAATACACAAATACCAGTTTTGGCTTTCAGCGATTATGTTATTTTATTACCGTAAAGATCATGTTTCAGTTGAATTTGTTTGCGAATCTATTTTATCTCTTGAAGGAAATTTATAGCACAGACGGATCAGTATATTTAATTTATTTTCGTTTTACGGCATGTTTGCTCTATGTCTGTAAAATAATACGTTTAATCGAATACAGTTATGGTCGTTAAAAAGTGGCCATTATCATTATGTGCATTAGTATGATTTACTTTTGGGGACTATAAACAAAGCAAGTTGTGAGACAACTGTATAGATTTTTTTTTTTACGTTAAAAGTTTTAGTAGGCTGAAATAGAAAATGTTATACAAAATTGATTTTTGTTATCTCTATGATTAAACCATGTAAAATTCTTTTCAATCTTATTCAGCATCATTTATTATTCTATTAAAGTAATAAGCGTATTAATATGTTGATACATTTCAAATCACTTTAGATTCTACTTCAATTTCTCAGGTTACAAAGTTTAAATCTCTAGGACTATGATTATTATGTGATCTCTCCTGGAGCTTGCATGTTTCTAACTTTAAAAACTAAATGGTAGTTTGGTTATCATTACAAGATTAATTTCCTTCTATACAATGTTTTAACAGCGCTCGACTACGCACTGATCCATATCAAGTTATGTTACCGTAAAATCTTGAATACACGCCCGGACGTCTATTTGTTTCAATGATCTGGACCCCCCCCCCCCAGCGATTAATCGAGACCCGGCATTTATTTGAGACCCGGCGTTAAGGGCTATTCCCAATAACAGGGTGTCCCAAAACGATTGCGTAAAATTCCCTGACTTTTCCTGGTTGATCATGTAATTTTCCCTGACCAATTTTTCGTTCCAATTTCGCATTTTTTTGCTGATTTTGTAAAACTCCCTGACTTTTCCCGGTTTTCCCGGTCGCTATCACCCTGCAATAAATCCGACAAAGTTTTGAATTGCAAGATTTAGTTCAAGTTGACGGAATGGCAAGATCGTAAAGGGGACCAATTCTTACCAAAAATCGTTGCCTTGGATGAAACATGGGCACGGTCGTACGAAATTAAACTGAAACGTCAATCCAACGAGTGGCGCCATTACGGCTCTTGACGTGCAAAGAGAGTGCGTGCGAACCCCACAAATATTCAAGTCAAAATTATTGTTGCATACGATTTCCATGGAATGAGCCTAATTTAAGAAGCACCCAAAGGAGAAACCGTAAATGCCGCATACATTTCACTTTTCTTGCAACTTTCACTTTTCTTGCAAACACAACTTTCGTGGAACCTTGCGGAGGAAAACTGTGTCACTTTCTCAAGCTTCTACCCATTATCTTTCATTAGAATATTCGTGGCCATGTGGATTGCGTTGTCTGTGACCTGCTCGCAAGATAGAGTTTGAACTACCCTCCTTATTTTCCAAATCTTAGCCCCTGTGACTTTGATCTATCCCCAAAACTTAAGGAATCCCTGCGTGGCATTCGTTTCCACATAGTTCCCGGCGTTATGCGTGCAGCCCACCGCTCCACCTATGACATCAACAGATCTAGGGCTGCTGACATCAACAGATCTAGGAATTATGAAGCTACCAAGACGATGGTTGGTTGGTTTATTAGGAATTTTTGGCGTCGACTACTAAGGTCATTTTGCGCCTTTTACACAAGCTATATCTGTACCCAGCCCAGGACAAACACAAACATCCATGCCCAGGCGGATTCGAGAACTAGAAAGCCTACCCCCTAGCCCTCTCGTGCCTACCAATTAGCGTGCAGAGGAGATTTAGAAATGAGTATGGACATGACCCTCTTAATGTTAAGAGCTTTGAACATTGGTATGACAAGGGTTGTGAATTCCATCGGTTGGTGAATTCTTCTGAACGTCACCCACATGGGTGGATTTACACTTTCGTGCACACTTTTTGCCAAACTTTTAAGATTTGCACCGACATGCACCCACATAGGTGGATTTACACTTTCGTGCAAACTTTTTGCCAAACTTTCATGATTTTCACCGAAATGCACCCAAATGGATGGATTTACACTTTCGTGCACACTTTTTGCCAAACTTTCAAGATTCGCACCGACATGCACCCACAGAGGTGGATTTACACTTTCATGCACACTTTTGGCAAACGTTCATGATTCACCTGGCCGGCCCAAGACGATGGAAAAAGGTAATGGAAAAAGGTAATGGGCGATAGAGGCCAGTCATCCATTTTTTATACGCTAAAGATGAGAATCCAATAGAAATCCATAGATATCCGAGGTTTACAATGAAGGCTTCAGTTTACAACTGGGTTGAAAAATTCAAGGTGAAAGATATAAGATACCTGTGATGCCGGAAAACATTGAAGCCGCTATTTCAACTATCGTGGGCAATATAATTCAGAAGGTTAAGTTAGATCTGACAGACGATAACGTGAATAAAGTGATATACGAATGGATGCAAGTGTATTGAGAAGGATGGAGACTACACTGAGGAAGATCATTATCATTATAACTCTAGCTCGATTCCCCTTCGTGTTTACAAATATTTTTAATCTAACAATTTAGAATAAGTTAATGGGATCTGACAATTTGGAAATAGCATACACATGTATTTGGAATGGTATTATTCTAAGTTTCGTAATCGTATAGCTTATATTTCACACATAAATAATCGAAACTTTTTGTCTGGACTTAAAAGTAAACGGATTCACTTATTTTCTTAAATACTATACTGAAATAATATATATATATGAATTCTATTTTACTAAAGTTCTTCATTAGGGATCCAAAATGTTGTATATAATTCATTATACAAACAAAATGTACCCAAACATTTCCATTTTTCATTTTATTATAGAGGGAACAGAATTCATTCTTGCTAAGGACATGAAGAACATCTTAGTGCAATGAAAAAAAAAACTTTAGGAAACTCACTAAAACTAATCATTCGATTCACTCAACTAGCGGAAAGGATAAATGTTATAACATAATGCCAGAAATAACATAGTGTTATTATCTTCCGGCCGTTTTTTTTCTCCCCGCGTTCAATTTTGAAAGAGAATTTTTCAAATCGAATTTCGATAGGTTTCTTTTCAAAGAAAGAGGATCCATTATAGACATCGAGCAACTTTTCACCACACAACATAACATAAAAGAGTAAGAAAAAAAAAACACAAAACAACACTCAACAAAAATCATCATACATCAACGTCAACACTGAAAAATATCTTTCCAATGCACTTATGCTCGAAGGGTTTCCTCGAATGGCGATCCCATCCACGTGCTGCGTCCCTTTTCTCCGCTGAAGACCCCACAAACTTGGCTGCAATCCATCTTCGCAACAACGGAAATGCTTAACACTTGATATCTCTTATCGAATACACGGCTTTTTCCTCATGTACTATTAATATCCCACGCCAAGAAAAACGCGGCAGCATAATAAAGAAATGAATCGGCGCTAACTCTTAAGGGTCGACCGAGTCAACGTTGCCGACAACGGCGGAAAACTGTATACAATTTATTTTCTCTTTTCTTTCATTAAATGTTTTCTGCGTTACAGATTGTGTTTCCCACAGAGATACAGTAATTTGTTTTCTAAGAACATATTTTATTTTCATTTATAGACACGTAATGCTTTATTTTTCCACGGAGTGAAATATTAGCTCAACCACACATGCCATTAAAAGCAAATTTATATTGATTACATCACGATTTGGTAAAATTTACCTGGCTCTAAAGATAAGAAACACTAAATAACACTATCGTTACCGAATATCTATTCCATGTAAAAGTACAAATGAAATTGGATTTTGAGTATATAAAGGGTTGAGGAAGATAAGCGGAGACAGCTTTCATAGCGTCGCTATTTTAGAAAAACCATCTATAGTGGAAATGCCTCTGAAAAGTTGCAAGCAACTCAGGTTTAAATGTTCGCGAGGAAATCCATCCAGAGCTCTTCTTCAGAATTCCCTTGTAGCTTTGGACTGCACAAAATTTAATTAGTGAGACATTAGGGGCTTTTACAAAATCTGAAGAAAAGGGAATTACACGAATTCTGTTTTCACGTTATTATTTCCGCTCAGGATTTGGCTGTGCGACTGGACGCTTTTACCCATGTCGATCATATATAGAGGCTAGGATATTTTCATTGAAATTAGCGTCCATAATGTTCTCCATGAAGTACGTAGCGTTTGCTTCAACTGGCCAGGGGAGCGATATCAGGCCATCACCATGAAGCCTTTACGAAACTTTTCTTTGCATTGGCCTATGAATTTGACCGAACCTTATGATAATAAATAATAAATTGCCCTAAATAAGTCTATCTCTCATCTGAGGTAACGATTTTCCGCCATGTCTGGTCATGATTTTCATACACTTTTCTGACTTTGGTGAATCGGTCCTGGCAGAGATCACGAGGCTTGAAGGATTTTTGCAGTCCTAGATTTTTATGTATTATACGTCCAACAGTTCTTTGAGACACTCCCTTTCTACTTGCAGAGTTTCGGTGATTGGGCAGATTTTTCCCTGGTCCTAATTTCCTTCAATAAGACCGCCAATCGTGCTGGCTTCTAACTTCGAAGAAGATAGCCGCTTACACTTGTTGATTTGCCAAAAGAAGATTTGCTAACAACGAGTGTGCGTTCTGCCTGGGCCGGCTCTACCATAGGTGCAAGTGGTGCACTTGCACAGGGCGGCAAACTTTTAGGGGCGGCAACGGCAATGTTGGGGGGCGGCACGGCAAGGGCAAAATTGCATTCTGCACGGGGCGGCAAAATTGCTAGAGCCGGCCCTGCGTTCTGCGCATTTTTCTTTACAATCACGATGTAATCGTTTGTGCATCGAAAAGTCCGTGCATGAAGTTTTCCTAAAAACTATTTAACTTGACAGACATGTAACGAAAAATGGATCCCAATCAATCTAGGACGCAAATGCATTTTACAGAAGGTTGAGTACGTTGCAACTGTTGAATTATTAAGAATGCCATTTACGATCGTGTTCTATCTGATGATTACAGTTGCAGAACATCCGCCCTTACATCGCAATTTCCATTCTCAGGTAGGCCTACTATGTCGCAAGATGCTCATGTCGATCTCCTCCTACTCCTCTCGACAAGATTTTCATAGACTACCCATGTGGTCGCCTATTTCCAGGGACTCGTTTTAATAGTCCGAAGCCACCTGAATCCTTCGGCTAAGAATCGTGTGATTTTGCAGGGGCATCTTCAAATATAATTGCCCGTCTTTTTTCCAATACTGGTGTGTTCTCGTAAATATCTCGAAGCTTTGTCTGGATGAGCCCATACCCGAGTTACGTGTTATTCATGTCAGGAGGGAATTTGGAGATTTTTTGCAATAATTTTGCGCACCGTTGACTAAGAGACTCCTACAGATCTAGCAACTGACCTTTGTGCTTCTGGATTTTCTCCGAGATTAGGCGCTTCACTTTTTTCTAATATCTCAGGCGCTTGTTCTAGTGCAGATCTTTCTTTTACATCGCTGGTAATGGAGTTTCTATTTTTACTGAGTACAATACTAATTCCTGCTCTCAAAATGCTAGTCTTCGCTTTTACACTTTTTTAATGGTTGAATACGAATGCTTGGCGTCAGAAGGTGCTGTTATTTAGCCCTCTCAAAATCGTTCAATTTTTGGTGGCATATTCGACGCAAAACCTCTTCAAACAACTGACTCGGATAGTACTGAACTACATTGTAGCCTCGCTCTCATTACGTTCATGTGCTCCCAGTATTTGTATATTCAATCGGAACGTACTTAACCCTCTGTGTATTTTTATTCATGTTTTTTTTCTGCATAACTGTTCGCAATGGAATGCAGAAAAAGCACGATTGCAATCTTTCACTCCGTTTCATTACAATTTCATTACAAAGGGCAACAGTATATGTTCAGAATATTAAATCTTAGAAATCATCACTTTTTTAATAGAGTTCAGGGTCTAGATTTTTAGAATTAATTCTTAGCAAATAATTAATCATTCTCCCCGAAATATATATCCAATCATGCGCTATATAAATTTCCTTAATAATTCTTTCACAATTTTTTAACGAATTAATAAATAGCGGATTCTTGCCTTATTAATTTTAAAACAAAAATGAAAATGTGCGCTTTGAAGAACGAAAGAGCTCGAGATAAATGATTTAAACGCTGAAAAAAAGAAGAAACAATACGTGGGTTTAAGGTAATATAATTAAAAATAACGAGCACATTTCAACATGATTGCTTTCTCACATTTGACATTTCGGAAATATAAAAAGCGCCTCTACTTAATTAACTCTTGGGCAATTAAAGAAATGGTCCCCATTCATTCGGACGACCCCGAAAGTCTACGACCCGCTTTTGATCGCACGCTTGTCTCTAATGAGGAGAAGAAAAAAACAATGAGCAGAATCACAGCGACCAGACAGAAGCCAAGAAATAAGAGTCAAGAGCTGAAGGGGGGATAAAGGGAACCCAAATGGAATATGATTAAGTTCAGAAATGTGTTTAACGAGGAAAGAGATGATTTATTACAGTATTATGAGAATACTTTTAATGGTAGAATGAGAGTAGAAAGGGAAAGAATCCAACAAAGAGGAAAGAAGAGGCAGGCACAGGATTCAGTTGGTGAAGCGAAGAGTTTTCGAAAAGAGGGAAATGGAAGGGAGGGGAGTAGTAAGTGAGGGGTGGCGGAGAGATGGTCGGCTCGAGAGAGGATTTGAGATGGCAAAAGAAATACGAGAGGACACAGAAAACGAGATGAAGCCAGATGGAAGGATAACCGAGGAAGACGTTCCAATTGGTCACAAGAGGGAGCCAAAACCCTGTTATTAAAATCGATAGTGATTGATCCAGTAGGGGTAGAAGGAGGAGAGAAAGCGAGCGGTTAGGATTGGAATTTCTAAAAAATAAAAAAAAAAACAACTTCATACGGCTTCCTTTAATTATTATTTTTATAATATGAAAAAATGCGTTTAATATAAATTTAAAATATGACTGACATCAATTTCTCTGAAGCTGCCTTTGTCATCTTACAAAATTTTCATATTCATAGTGCATAAATGGGGTTAGAAACTGTGCACTTTTCAGTATGAAATTTTGTAAAAAACAACCAGGGTTTGCATTAGAGAGATTTTTACACTTTATAAATAAGAATGAGGAGTTGCTAGAAAGACCTTATCTTCTACAAACCCGTAATTACTGTTGCTCATAACTTAAAAGACAACTCTACGGTCAGTACAACTTTATTTAAATCCAAAGATTAGCGCATTAGTAACATCGTAGAATATTAAAAAAAAATTTAATTCGTACCTTAAATATGTGAAAAAAAAACGAAAATTCCGAACGCAATTTCCAAAAGCGGGGCGTCCATCTTTGTGTAGTCAACGGAATCATAGTTTGGCTTCCCATCTCACGCGAGATTAATCATCATCAGTACATAAGTTATTTAATTTAATTTTATTTATGTTTGCATTGATGATGAATAACATTGCGTGGGATGTATTAATTTATACTGTGAAGCAAAACCATGACTCCGTTGACGTTACCAAGATGGACGCCCCGCTATTGAAAATTGCGTTCGGAAATTTCGTTTTGTCATACATCTAATGTTCGAATTAAAAATTTTTTAAATATGCCACAATGTTATTAATACGCTAATCTTTTGACTTAAATAAAGTTAAGTTGTATTGACCGTAGAGTTGTCCTTTAAGGCTTGATCAAATGAAGCGTAGTTCTTTCCAAAAGCAGAGCACTAATAAAATTTCGTCTATATGGAACTGATCCTTTGTTTACATATTAAAAAAAAACGTGTTGAGTGTAAGAACGCCCACAATGATTATGAAAGCTGCTCTTTGTTTGATTTGAGGTGGTTTGGGCATATAGAACGAATAAGTGATAAGCGCCTGACTAAAGTTTGGCTAAGTGGATGGGAAATATGGGAGAGGAATATCAAGGAATGTGTGGCTGGATCAAATAGAGGAAAACCTGAATGGTTGTATGGTTTTTGAATGTATGAATAAAAACCGAACTTGTATGAAGAATGACAGTAGAGGAAACAAAAATTGTACATAGAGAAATGTGTGTAGTAGCATTTAAGTGGAGTGATTTAAGATTAAGGGTGTTTCCTTAAAATCCGACCGGTTGCACTAATCCTGTCTAAAAATAAAGAAACGCACGGCGAGACCGAACCCCAAGGCTGGGCTCTGCCTGTTCGAATGGAATCAAAATGACGGACGAAATTCAAGAAATTTAAATCTTCAGCTGGCTCTAAATAAATGGAGCCAGATACTGTGGACAGGCGTTAGAATAAAAGAGAGGAAAACACTAATCCACATAAGGATTAGTGTTTCCTCTCTTTTATTCAGCTGGCTGATGTGCGATAAAAGCTTTTTCCAACAATAAGGACGCTAAATCCATATCTAAAAGCAAATAGAGAATGAAGTCACTGCAAGCGATGAGCCAGGAGATGAAAATTTCGATTATCAAATGTTTTTAATCTTAATCGTAGTTGGTGATTTCTAACGACGTAGTTTCAGTTTAGAATAATCCTCTTCGAATGTCTAAAACCACAAACGCACAGAATCACTCGGTTGGATACAGTACCAACCGTACCATGTGACCGTAACACCCTAATTTCTTTTCTTCTCTGTGGAGTCTTAATCCCAGAAAGGATTAAGGCATGACGTTATTCTTTGTCGTAACAACTGAACATACCGCCGTATAAGCAGCTCAGCGACTTCCAAAAAAGTCTAACGATAGGCTATCATATCCGTGCGAAAGGGTGAACTTAATCTGTCCAAAAATCAACAGTCGATGATATTATCCTATAAAGGAAACCTATAAGAACGGAAACAGACACTGGTAGGGTTTGCATCTGCTTAAGCAGGTCAAAACGGCATAGCATGATGGTTAGGAGTTCCATGCTCTAGGTTTAAAGGTCGAGCTGATGCTACTTACTTTGACGACACGTATAAATACTGGACTGACCAGCTCAAAACTCTGTGACCAGCTCAGACCTCATCCCAATTAACTCTGTGATGAATTAAAAAGGCGCGACTTTTTCTTACCAAAACTACTTACCACCATCACCATCACAGATGCCCGATTTCAATCAGAACATTCAGTATGTATTATTTTCTCACTAGCCAGTATATTCGTGGCTTATATCACACCTTTGGCTGTGAGCAAAACCATTCCGTCATCATCTTTCTCTTCGTCCAATAAAAGATTTCTGTTTACAGAGTAAACACATAAGTGCCACGGAAACGCATGGAGAATAGAATTCTCACACTGTAAAGTGAAATGGAAGAGTTCACTTTATCGCGCTCAATAGGTAGGGATAGGTAGGGAAATTTTTTTAAAAATGCTCCAATTTCCTTAAATTTTGGCACTTCAACAATTGGCTGCAACGAGCGGTTGCGAGCAGGCCTGACTGAAAAATACCAGCTCATAAAGTATACTATCTCTATGAGCGCGATAAAGTGAAATCTTCCATTTCATCTTACGGTGTGAGAACTCTACAGTGGATAGTGCAGCTCTCTCCATCTAATTTCTTCAAAAAATCTTTGGTTATCATTTTTAAGCTATGCTTCAAGATTTTATAATTAAATGTAGATAAAAAAGAAAAGAAAAAATTCTGTAACTTAGATTCGACCAGGGCCACGAGTCTGTAACTCACCGCCTGTATCAAAGGAATTTTTGCCCGCCGCTAAACAAGTTACCGCGATATTAGGTAACTTTTGTAACCTCAAACTTTTCATTTGATCAGCCTTTATAAAACTTCGGCGTTGTCAACTTCGAATCTTAAGTCAGAAATGCGTTTTTAAGTTCGTTTTATTACATCTTTAATATATTGCTCTGTATGAGTAATAAATAAAACAATGAAGAAACTCTGCAAAGAATTTTAAAGTACTGAAGACAGCTATAAGGTCTTAGACGGGTCATACTGATCCAAAGAGTAAATTCCATTCAAGTGCGATACGTCCCTCGACGAATAATACATTGGATGTTGTCCAATGAAATTTTAAGCTTTAGAAGTACGCGTCACAGAATCGCAAGAAAAAAATCCAACACTGGAGCAAAAGTCCCAACTCCGGCGGACAACCGATTGTAATCGAATTTTAGGATCAAGAAAGGTAATACAGTAAATAAGATCACGATGTACAATTTTTCTATGCCTCCCTGCTCCCTGACCCTACGGCTAAAAAAAAACAAAAAAAAACAAGAAATCAGCAGTTAAATTCTAAAACGCACGAAAAATCAGTTGAAGAAACGTCTTCATAGATAGCCCTCTTGAAATGACCTTTGTATAAAATACAAAGTTTATTAAAAATGCATGGTACAAATGTTATTTAGTTATTTTATTCAGAATAATCCATTAGTTTCTGAAAAGTCTAGATGCTGTTAAAATATTAAGATGGTACAACAACATAGATTAACTCAACTGTAAAATACTGATGATGTCCGAAAGGACGAAATATATCTATCTAAACAATAATAAAAATTGTATTGTAAAATGGACGATATGAAATTATAAATATATACACCATACAATACAACGTGTGAAAAATAATGAATCTTATAGATTAACTCGTTATCTATTTTGTTGTGAAGAAAAGATGTATTATCTTAAAGTGCTTCCAGGTGTTTTCAAGCATCTGTGACATTAAAATTATAACAGGGATTGAAATTCTTTGTTTTTTTCAGATCAATCCGTCGCTGGATGTACATTAATTAATCCCTTTATATGGCAATTCAGGAAAAAGTCATATGACTTCGATAGCCAGTTTATGGATCCATCGCGACTGTATCAGTTTTTCGTTGAAGACTCCGTCTAAGAAGCCACAAATTTCTAGCAACACATGCTGTAGTGCCCTATTCATTTTGAACTTGAGGTATAACGTCCAGAAACGCCTCCCATCGAATTGTGTTCTCAGCAAAGAAAATGGACTATTATGCAATACGTAAATACTTTGATCGCACATTGACTTTTGAAAAGCTAGCTGGTATTAGTGGAAACTGTGAGGATATTTTTACTCCAAATGATAAAAATATAAATTTCAGGGAAAAACAAAAAGAAAAACCCACTAATCGCAAGAACCTGAAATAAATATTGCGGGAATTGAATGTGGATATGTTAAGTATAGTACAAGAAGGGAGTAACACACCAGATGAATGTAATAAGAGCTTCTGAACCTGCTGAATGATGAGAGCTTCGCCCTCGAAAAGCGCTTCTAGGATTAGGTCGTATTTTTCTTTTTATTATTGACTTCTTGTTGTGGTTAAAGAGTCAATTATTTCCTGTACTATATTTACTCCAAATGTGTGTTTTGCGTGCGCACTGAACCTTCTGCTTAAAATTTGGCCACGTCTACGGATACCCGATGATTCAAAACGTAGGGTTTTATTATAAAATTGGTGGCGTCGCACACAGCAAGCAGAGCCCGTTGAATGCAGAATGGATACATTCAAAAATGTTATTTTAGGGATAATCGTCTCAATAATTTACCGGAGCTATGTTCCATTGCCGCCGAAAACAGCTGTAAGGTGTCTTCAGCTTTCTCGCTTTTTAGTTTCCTCACAAGAGTTCCAGGTCTCTCAAACTGTTGTACCGTTTCTAGTTGGCGCTTCCTTAACCTCTTATATCCCACTGAGCACTGACCACACTTTTATTTTTGCGTACAAGAGAACACATTTGGCCTTCTCCTGTGATGATGTTCTTATTAGTCACAGCAGCACTGAATAAATTAAGACACGATACTTCAACACGTGTATTACATAAAAAAGTAATGAGTTATTCTAGCTTACGGTACCATTGCAATGTAATATTTTAATAAAGTATAAATGGTTGGTTCATTAGGTTTATGAGCGCGTCAACAGCTAATGTGCTCTTTCTCATGATTAATGTCTTTATATGACTTACTATATTTTATGGGTTTTGGGGCAAAACAAACATCTATGAACGCAGCAGGACTCCATCACCGGGCTAGGGGTTTAGAAATAATTTTCCTCACAACTTATGTGGGCACTCTACGTATAGGGATTAGATCTGCAGACCAAAGTGGAGTTCTTGCTCGTACAACCTAACAGACTAATTCCCGGTATGATGTCTGCCGTATCACTAATAATAGTCTGATGAGACCAAAGTGATCGTTTCAGTTAAAACCTTGATGCATCTAGCTACCTACTGACCTATCAACCACTTATACACGTCATTGGAATAGATATCTACATATAAATGAAATTGCAAAATTTCGATTTGGAGCATCTTGTATATTACATCTTTTGAGTCGACTGCTGAATACTTTTGCTGTAGGATTATTCAATTTTGAAATTAAATGAAATGCGAATCAATACTTCTTTGGCCTCTTTGCAATTTCTAAACTGAGACAAATTTAAGATGTTTGCATCATTATATTATCAATATTCCTAGAGGATCCTCTCGAACTGCAGAAATCATAATAAACATTATTCAAAGGGCATTTCTAAATACCCTTTCTAAACGTCTTGATTTAAGTTATGCTCTTTAAATAAGATAAATTCTACGAGCAAGACAATAACGAAAAGACAACGACAATAAGCCAATCAAACGATCGTCATAAACTCCACGGCTGGCAGTATTTGACTCGTGTTTTAAGGATGTAAGTAGACGCAACGTTTAGACACTGAGCAATAACACCTTCCCATCAAGGTGGCAACCTTCTTCCTTGATTGTGACTATTTCTGTGAGGATAATGGGCGCCATGCCATTATGTTCGCATCGTGAAGGAGTTATGACAGAGGCCTGACAGTGATGACCTCTCTCCAATTTCTCTGCCGCCACAGTCGTCCAGATGTCAACCTCAGAGCCCTTATGGATGAGGTCAAAAGGACCGTTAAGAATAAGAGCCCGCTCCCGTCCATTAACCAGAAACTGAGAGGCGCTTTCCAATCGCATCACAAGCACTTGCAGCATGAAAAGGAAAAAAAACTCTATTAAGTGTCATAGAACGGGAGATAAAGGACTTTACTGGAATGAGGAATTATTTTCAAGATTTGAACATACAATGGGTTAGACAGTTCAGATACAAATCAAACACAGTGACTCACTGATTTGTTTGCTTTTTTTTATTTTCGCTTAAAACACTCTAATATCTTGTTCTAATGTAAAGGTTCTACGTTAAACTGGTTGAGTAGCCATTGGATATGTATAATAAAAATTCTTTAATAATTCTAATTAAGTTAATTGGATAATTATATGGATATGCAGTATACAAATTAAATTTAATTAGTACTACCAAGATATAATTTTGAAAACAATTATAAAGTTTACAATTATAGTAACAGGCAATTATGTAGCCAATTAACTGAATAACATTCCTCAAGAAAGAAAGCTTTAGGCTTTAATCGAATTGCTTTGATAAGCCATTAAGATGCTTACTTAGGAAAACGAAATCAACGAGAGAATTTGGTCTCCCTTAAGGAACGTCTAAAAGCCCCGCCAATAGATATACGCGCCACACAGAGAGCTTTGTCACTTTGTGCGCTGTATTTTTATGAATTATTCATACAAGTTTTTTTGTTCCCCGTCTAATCTTATATTAATTCCGTCTATCCTATCAGATAGATTTGTGTTTTTGGAAAATGCCTAGTTCTCCACAGGAGGAATTAAAATCTTTTGGTAATCTCTAGAAACCTCGTGACGGAGTTGTGTTCGGAATACAAACGTCTGTCAGTAATCAATGGAAATGTAATTATACCTCGAATAGAAAGGGGCTTAGAAGTTGAATGATGGGAAACAAAAAGAAGCGGGTTACGCACGATGAATGCTTGATTGAGCTCAGAAGATACAATCGAACCAACTCGTTTGGCGACTTAAAGTGGAAAGAGGGGGGGAGAAAAAGTCAAGACACAAAAGTTTTTTGAGATACACAAAAAATACTTGCATCTGCGTTTTTTAATTCTTAAATTTACATATTACATGCAGTTGCAGCCAAACAAAAGTTACAAATCCTCCAAAGTTACAAATCCGATTAAAATGGGGGGAAAAAACTTCACAATTGTCATATTCAGTAGATAAGAGGGATGCATTTTAAATTTAATACCCATCTATCATACGCGATGTCAGTAATGTTTTTCAAAGTGCAATATGCGAATGACAGGATAAACATGTTTCCATAATTTTATGTGGCTTTTTTTTAAGGTGCCAGTGCCACGAACAGACGACAAACACTTCCACGTGGCACGCGTGTCAAATTCAGAATCACGCACCATAGGAGATTCGTTGCCAGTTTCCGGTTTCCTGCAGAATTTAAAAAGAAAATTTTTTTTATGCCCTTTCACTTTTCTCACTGTAGACGTTCTCGCTACCTGCAGAGCAAATGTGAGAGTCGTCCGAACGTTGGGGCGACGATGCGAGAAACAGGGTGTTCGCAAAAGGGGAGACCAAAGTGAGCTCCTTATTTTGCCAAAGGAATGAATAAACAGTAAAATTTAGAACTAAAACACAATTATAGTTTAGTGAGCCACTATTACATATGGATCTTAAAACAGAATTCTCTACTAATTATATATAAAAATAAAAAAAATTTCTGTCTGCTTATTTGCTTGTCTGTGCACAGTTTAATGTTTTCTCACTGTTAAAGTATTTTAAAGACTAAGGCCCGTATACAGAATTTAGGGCTTATTATTGGTAGAAATACGATTAACAAAGGACGAAGTATGATGATGTAACAATGTATGACGTTTCAGTGCAGAGGCTTTCTTTATAGGAGGCGTTGCCCCAGCGTGGAAAAGTCACCTGGCCATCTTAGTCCGGCCAACAATCCAATCTTCATTATTTCCAACAAAACGAAAAAATACTGATTGTTAAAATCCAAGATGGAAACAATGAAGATTGGATTGTTGGTGGGACTAAGATGGTCAGGTGACTTTTCCGCGCTGGGGCAACGCCTCCTATAAAGAAAGCCTCAGCACTGAAACGTCATACATTGTTACATCATCATACTTCGTCCTTTGTTAACCGCATTTCTACCAATAATAAGCTCTAAATTTGGTCGACCTATGATGATGTAACAATGTATGACGTTTCAGTGCTGAGGCTTTCTTTATAGGAGGCGTTGGCTGGGGCCCGTTATATCGTTGGCCCCGTTTCAAATCTTAGTTGTAATGGCGAATGCAAAAGAGGAAGATTATCATAACAACGGGCCGAGTTATTACCAATCTAAGCTTATAATAAAAAATTATTGATACAGCGAGATCAAAGAGGTCCTAAGTGCCAATTTACTGGCAATTGACTACCTGTTCAATACTTCATAATTACACGTATCTAAACTCTGCCTCACTATATGAAAAAAGCTGTAAGGTAGTTTGGGAAAGCCACGTTACCAAATTGTCATCTCATCCAGATCATCCAACACCACCTAGACAGAAGGCCTGATAACGGAAACGTCATACATTGTTACATCATCGTTAGTCAACCATTGTTAATCGTATTTCTACCAATAATAAGCCCTAAATTTGGTCGACCGTAGCCAATGAGAAAGACAGGCCATGGCGCGGAAAAGTCACCTGATCATACTAATCCGGCCAACAATCCAACCTTCATTGTTTTTAACAAACGAAAAAATATCGATTGTTAAAATCCAAGATGGAAACAATGAAGGTTACATTGTTACTCGGACTAGTATGGTCAGGTGACTTTTCCGCGCTGGGGCGTGACACCGAGAAACAAGGCCTGATGATGATGATGATGATGATGATCATAGATTGTTACATCACACTAAAGCGGTTATTGTTAATCGTATTTCTACCAATAATAAGCCCTAAATTTGTCCGATTGATGATGATGTAACAATGCTTACAGTTTCTGTGCGCAGGCCTTCTGTCTAGGTGGTGTTGCCTGAGCGCGGAAACGTCATACATTGTTACATCATCCTTAGAAGGGCTAATTAAATATTTTTGGTATTGTCATCTATTCAAAGTAAATTATCAGCGAAATATTGTTGACGCAGTTCTTTGTTGAGTCTAGTCATTGTTGCCACACACAGACAAAACCACAGACAAAGATTTTTATATATATAGATAACTGGTTTATTATAATTATTTTACATTTTAAAATCATTAAGAAGGCTAATTTAACAATTTTGAAATCATGAAGCCAAAAATTAGAACTTTTAAGAATTTACAACCCTAAAACGATTTATTATTTTTTGAAAATTAAATAATTTTATGTATTGGGCTAAAATTGTTAATTTGGATTCTAAATGAATTTAAAATGTAAAATAATTATAATAAACCTGTCATTTTTTATAATTTTGTTTTGGTTACATTGTCTTGTTGAAGTGTGAAATTTCTTAAACTTAATTAAAAAAATAAATTTGATAGTAATAGACTTTCTCGCGACTATCTCGCATCGGCGTTTTTCTCTGTCGATGATTTTGTCGTAGACACGGAAATAAAACAGGTTACACATTAATTATTCAGCGAAAGAACCTTTCTAAATTTATTATACATCATACAGCAGAGCAATATTTTTAATCCTACTCCCTTTAATTAAAGCATAAAATTCTAAATTGCGTCATGATGTGTTTTACCTATGTCAATGTGTAAAAAAGTTTTTCGATCCATTTACGATTCATCATTAAAATGCACGCAATAATTCATGCCCACCCTATTGTTCAAATAATTCGTATACTGGTGCCCTAATTTATTATTAAAGAAAATTTTTCTAACTTTGTAGCTCTCGAGGCCTACGAGAAAGACAGGTCTTAGCACTTAACAGTCACCTGATGATCGGGTCCAAGCAACGATCCACACTTCATTGTCTCCATTGTAGATTTTAACAATGAGTGTTCATTCGTTTGTTGAAAACAATGAAGGTTGGATTGTTGCTCAGACCGTGACCACCGAGAGAGAAGGCCTCCGCATTGAAATTTAATACATTGTTACATCATCATAGGTAGTGCTAATTCAGGGCTTATTATTGGTTGAAATACGAATAACAATGCACTATCTATGATGATGTAACAATGTATTACGTTTCATCGCAGAGGCCTTCTCTCTCGGTGGTCACGCAGAGGCCTTCTCTCGAGGCAGGAGTCCTATGAATCATTTTTATTTCTCATCAAAATTCCTATCTTTTACAAATTAGTGTGTTTAATTTAGTATTTATGATCAGGTGGCTGGGCCTGTCCAACTATCTGCAGGTGGTGTTGGTCTATCTCTCTCGTAGATCTCGGTATCTCTCTCTCTCTCTCTCTCTCTCTCTCTCTCTCTCTCTCTCTCTCT